>JADRCD010230280.1:0-39833 GCA_019843815.1 Montemys delectorum
CCTGCCTCAAAACCACAAAGTATTACCAGAGTTTGCCACTAGGGGTCACCCAAGGACACTGCGTAAACTGGAGACCTCCCCTGACAGAATTCCCAGCTGGGCTGGTGCTCCCAAACCCTCAGTTTCCTCTTCAGAACTTGTGGTCTACCTAAAAGGCCAGGATGCTATCTTAAGGCCCCAGTGGCCACAAACCGAAGGAGCCCTCAAAAGCCCAATAACCACTGAGGGTTCTGGGAGATGGCATCTGCAGAGGTTGAGGGAGGAAGTCATGCTTCCTCTCAAGGCCCTGAGCCTGACCCAACTTCCCCACTCAGCCCGGATGCTTGAGAATGGGGTCACAGGCCTGCACTTGGCCCTCCTCCTAACCAGGACCCCTGCCCAATTTGTTCAGCAAGGGCTCCCAGCATCCCATCCGAAACCCTCCTGACCCAGAGTCTGACAGGAGGTGTGATCACTGTCTGCCACATGCCCCACCCCACACCCACCCTCACGTACCCCGTTTTGTCTCACCAAGGGCCCAGAATCTGAGCTAGAGCCTATGAACTGAGATCTGTGGCATCCTGTACATGAACAAGTCTTGCCCTTCTTGAGCTGTTCCTGTCAAGTACTTGGGCAAAGTGACGCAAAGTGGAACTAACAGAATGACAGACACTGAGACACCGGGAGCACACTACTGGGGAGATCTGACCACGTGGTCCAGAACCTTCGAAACTGATTGATGGTGAGAATGTGGAAAAGCTGAAGTTGTAAGCCAGGGGAGCCAGAGAATGCTGCAGGCGGCCGACATGTGTCCATGAGCTGGGACTTTGTAGGAGCCTGAGTTTGAAGGTAAGGGACTAAATCTGATGAAGAATATTTCAAGTCAACCCAGCATTCTGGATGAGGTGGCACTGTTATCCGCAATCCAGGTCTACAGTAAGAATAAGGAACAAAAAGAGAGCAGAAGACAGACAGACAGACAGACAGACACACACACACACACACACACAATGTCATTTAGTCACAAAAGTCTGTGTAAGTTGGGGCAAGGAGTGACTGATGTTGGAGTGTTACCAGGAAGCTAAGTTTGGAGAGATGGTTCCAGCGATTAAGAGCACTGGCTCCTCTCCAGAGGACCCAAGTTCAACCCCCAACACCCATATGACAGCTCATAACCACTCCAGAGAATCCAGTGCTCTCTTCTGGCCTCCACAGGCCCCAGGCAGAACTGTAGTACACAGACGTACACACAGGCCAAACACTCACACTAATAAAGAAATAATACATACTTTATTGTAAAAAGAGGTCAAGTATGTTCAGCCGTAGTGGTGTGCACCTTTAATCCCTGTACTTGGGAGGCAGAAGCAGGTGGATCTCTGAGTTTGAGGGAGCATGGTCTACAGAGTGAATTCCAGGACAGCCAGGGATATACAGAGAAACCCTGGCATTTAAAAAAAAAACAAAAAACAAAAAACAAAAAACAAAAGCCAAGTACTTTGCACCGATGCAATAGAAATCATGCCTCGGGGGATTAGACTATGATAAGCGGGGATTGAGGATGACCACAGACTATTACACAGATGTATAAAATGTCATAATGAGATCCATTACTTTGTACAATTAATAAAGGCTAATAAAAATAAGGACAGGATGCCTTGAGGGCACCTCAGGAACTGGCAAAACCCCAACCAAGGCAGGCTCAAAGCCATTCAAAGAGGAAGTGCATTTGATGTCCCTTGAGAAGAAGACCTTTGCCTACGGGCACGTACATGGGCGGCATGAATCCTCTCCTCAGGAGCTTTCCTCAAGCTTAGTCAGCTACCTGGACACACAGAGGCCAGTGGGGCTGTGCTACAAGATGGCCGGATTACTGCCAGCAGCCACTGAGAGGAGAGTTGTGAGGCTATGAGAGAGTGCAGCTGACGAGGCAATGGAGACCCCAGGAAGGCAATGCTGGCCTGGGAAGAGAAGTGTCTGCCATGACAAGCTGCACGCGGCAAGCAGAGCTGAACCAAAGAGACAGACAGATACTGGACATGGAAAGCCCCGGGGGTTGGGCTAAGCAGTGTGAATTCTTGCACCCCGGGTGCTGGTCTGGACCTGCAAAACTTAATGTTTTTAATGTTTTCCCTAATGAGTTTTCTTACTTTTTTTTTGGTTTTTCAAGATAGGGTTTCTCTGTGTAGCCCTGGCTGTCCTGGAACTCACTCTGTAGACCAGGCTGGCCTCAAACTCAGAAATCTGCCTGCCTCTGCCTCCCAAGTGCTAGAATTAAAGGCGTGTGTGCCACCACTGCCCAGCCGGAGTTTTCTTACTTTTAAAAAAAAAATCTTTGTTCTTGTTTGTTACTTTGTGTGCGTAGGTGCTCTGCCTGTCTATATAACTGTGTCCCCCATGTGTGCGTGGTAACTGAGGAGGCCAGATGGGAGTTTCAGACCCCTTGAAATAGCTACAGATGGTTTATGAGCCACCACATGGGTGCTGGGAATACAACCTGGGTCCCTGGAAGAGCAGCCAGACCAGCGCTCTTACCTCCAGAGAGATCTCTCCAGCCCTGTGTTTTGTTTTGTTTTTGAGTCAGTCTTACTACGTAATCCTGACTGGCCTGAACCTGCTATGTGGACCAGGCTGGGCCAGAACTCACAGAGCTGTTTGTTTCTACCTCCTGAGTGCTGGGATTAAAGGCAGTTCTCACTTTCCACTTTGTTGAGGCAAGGTCTCTTTTTATTCCCTCCTCACTTCACAAGGAATATTCCAGGCCAGCTGGTTCATAAGCTCCTGAGCAGTTCTGCTGTCTCACCACGAGAGTAGTAGGATTACAGATGTGCGCACATCTGATTCTTTAGGCGGGCTCTGGTC
Organism: Montemys delectorum; assembly: GCA_019843815.1. Taxonomy (NCBI): domain Eukaryota; kingdom Metazoa; phylum Chordata; class Mammalia; order Rodentia; family Muridae; genus Montemys; species Montemys delectorum. The sequence continues at coordinate 2,839 of JADRCD010230280.1, forward strand.
CTGAGGTCTGAATGCTGCCCCGGGCTTGCACAGCTAGTGCTGGGTTTCAGTCTTTGGTCTGATCTTTTCTTATTTTAGTCCTCAGTTTGGGCTTGGGAATGTTTATTGCCCTTGTGTGGGTTTGTTTTTTAAGACTTATTTATTTTATATGAGTACACTGTAGCTGTCTTCAGACACACCAGAAGAGGACATCGGATCCCATTACAGATGGCTGTGACTCACCATGTGGCTGCTGGGAATTGAACTCAGGACCTCTGGAAGAGCAGCCAGTGCTTCTATTCGCTGAGCCATCACCCCACTCGCCCACCCCGACTCCCGTCGTGTTAAAAGTAAGCTTCTTTTTGATCTTGCAATTGGCTTTGTGTCCGTGTAAAAGTCTAGAAGAGAGTCTGGACTTTTGAACAAGACTGGAAAAACATCAGGAGATTTTTAAAAAATGATCTTGGAGGCATTTGGACATGAACTGAATGTACACCATGAGACGGCCATCAGCTTTTGGGGTAGAGTATTATTGCTTCACTATGAAATATCCCCTCATCGGCTCCTGAGTTGATTGGTTGGTCCCCAACTAGTGGCACTATTTTGGAAGGTTCAGGAAATCTCAGGAGGACGAGCTGGAGGAAGTGGGTCATGGGACATGCCTCTGAAGGTCACACCTGCTCCAAGTCCCTTCTTCCTCTGTGCCCATCTGCTGGTGAGCAGCCTGGCTGCCTACTCACTGCCTCGCCCAGGGCCCAAAATCAACAGAGTAAAGGACTGCCACACCAAATGTCAGTGTCTGAAATCAGGAACTAACTTCCCCCACAACACAGAGAGAGCGAGAGAGTGAGAGAGCGACAGAGAGAGAGACCCCAATACAGAGACAGAGACAGAAAGAGGGACACCCTAGCACTCAGTTCTCAAATCTGCCTTGATTTTCCCCTCTGCTGATCCTCACCCTCTCCAATACCTTTCCCTAGCCTCTTGAATGACGTCAGTTTTAAGACCAGATTAAGAGCAAGCTGCACCCAATTGGAACCAGAGCTCCCACCCCTAGCACCCTGGCCTTTATGAGAACACATTTGATTTCTTTAACATCTGCAGATAGGAACAATTAGGGTATCCAAAGCTTACAACAGGATGAGCAAAGCCCCCTGAGTGGGATCCCTGGTCTTCCCCAGCCAAGCCTCACACCTACCACAAGAAATTTCAGGTAACTGACTGCCAAGGATCCCCAGCCATGACACCAGCCTGACCAAGACCTTCTAGCAGGTTCTTGCCCTAAGCACAGACCTATAGCAACATAGCAAGTGTTCTTTTCCTTTAAGGAAGAAACACACTGGAATCAGACAGACAGCTCAGTGATAAATAGCACTGTCTAGGCCAGCCTGGTCTACAGAGTGAGTTCTAGGACAGCCAGGGCTACACAGAGAAACCTTGTCTCAAAAAGACAAAAACAAAACAAAACCAAAACAGCACTGTCTACTCTTCCAGAGGACACAGGTTCAATTCCCAGCACCTACATGGCAGTTTATTTAGATACCCTCACACATGTGCCCACATACATGCCATGTAGGCACTCACACATACACATAAAATATATATAAATCTTTGGGGTGGGGGTGGGGCTGAAGAGTTGGCTCAGCACTGACTGTTCTTTCGAAGGTCCTGAGTTCAAATCCCAACAACCACATGGTGGCTCACAACCACCCATAATGAGATCTGACACCCTCTTCTGGTGCATCTGAAGACAGCTACAGTGCACTTATTTATAATAATAAATAAATCTTTGAAAAAAATCTTTTGGGGGAAAAACAAACAAAATTCAGATCAAAATTGGCTTTCTCGGCTGGAGAGCTGGCTCAGAAGTTAAGAGCACCAGCTGCTCTTGCAGAGGACCTGGGTTTTCTTGCCAGCATCCTCATCACAAGGCTCCTATCTGCCTAGAATTGCAGCTTCAAGGAATCCAATACTCTCTTCTGGCCTCTTCAGGTACCAAGACACTCATGTCATACAAACTTACAAATACACATAAATCAAAAAAACCCAGAACAACAACAAGGAGTGGTGGCACAGGCCTTTGATCCCAGTCCTCCAGAGGTGGAGACAGGCAAGTCTGTGAGTGCCAAGACCGGCCGCCTGGTCTATATAATGAGACGTTGTCTCAAACTAAGTAAATAAATAAAGTCTCGAAATACCAGAGGGGGTGTTCAACAGAGTTAAAGTAAACTATCAGGCACAAAGTACCTTAAATGATTGTTTATTCAGATGCCAATCTGTAATGGCATCTCCACCTGGGAGAAGAACACAAACTCATTAGGCGGCAAGCCAAGAGCGTACAGTAACTGAGCAGCCACAGTCCATCCAACCAAGCTTAATCATCAGGTGAGTTTGCTTCTCTTTATTAGCACTTCGCCTCTGTCCCTGCTTAGTAAGAGTGTTTTTCCTTTGTGTGGAAACTCCGCCTCTGTAAGGCAGGCTGCGAAGACAACCTTGACTGGATCCTCCTCCTTCCAGCAGCTAAATTTCACTGGATTACTGGCTTTATACAGTGAGTAGAATGGTTAGTTCTTCAAAACTAACGCCTACAGCTTGACCTCGAGCTTGCTTTTCTTTGGTTGCCTGCTTTTTTTTTTTTTTTTTTTTTTTTTTTTGGTTTTTTTCGAGACAGGGTTTCTCTGTGTAGCCCTGGCTGTCCTGGAACTCACTCTGTAGACCAGGCTGGCCTCAAACTCAGAAATCCACCTGTCTCTGCCTCCCAAGTGCGCCACCACTGCCCAGCTTGGTTGCTTGCTTTTTTTTTTTTTTTTTTTTTAAGATTTATTTTATTTATTGTATGGGTATGAGTACACTGTAGCTGTACAGATGGTCATGAGCATATCATGTGTGTGCCAGCCCCGCTCGCTCCGGCCCAGTTCACTGTAGCTGTCTTCAGATGCACCAGAAGAGGGAGTCAGATCTTATTACGGGTGGTTGTGAGCCACCATGTGGTTGCTGGGATCCGAACTCAGGACCTTCGGAAGAGCAGTCAGTGCTCTTACCCACTAAGCCATCTCGCCAGTCCCCCCCCCCCCCCCCCGCCCCGTTACTTGCTTTTTGAGGCAAGGTCTCATTATGTAACCAACTCTCCTGCCTCAGTGTCCTGAGTTCGAAGTATCTGTCCTTAAACATGATTTCCCACCTGAAGTGCACAATGACAACAGCTTTTTATGTCCTTTTTAGTTAAATTCTTCAATACACACTACCACTGACCTGCACTTTCAGATTTCTTTGCTTCGTTTTTTTGGGGGGGTTTTTTGTTTTTGTTTTTTCTGGAGTTTTATTTGGAAAGGTACAGTATTTTGTCACCAGCTTCTTTCGTCTGGCCTGTACTTAATCACCCGTGACACTGCACACATTTGCAGCATATTTTCTCTCCTGTATGCACAGAACACATTATCTGCCCCTCACAGGGAGTAACCTCTTGGGTTGCTTATAGCCTGGGGTCTCTTATGACCAGGGCTTCTGGGAGCACTGATCTACCAAAGCTTGTGTAGGTTTACGCTTTGCCCTCAACCGAAAAACCCACACATTTGTCTGCTGTGCTTCCTGCCATTCCATACAAAAAAAAAAACAAAAAAACCCAGCTCTCTGCTGTCCAAGTGACTTACTACAGGAGGGCATGTTTCCGCCTGAGACCAGCACACACAGTGCTCTGTAAAACATGAATGCAGTCACTGCAGGAAGCTGTAAAATGTGACCAGTGGAGGTTTTCCCCGGTAACTTTCCCTTACTGTCAACGGTTCAGTGGGGCATGACCTAAGCATTCTTTTTATTTTATCCAACTGATTTTTAAAAACAGGTCTCATGAGGCTGGGGATGATGTCAAACATCTCATCTTCCTGCCCCCTCCTCCAAAGTGCTAAGATACTCTACCTTGTTTGTTTTGGGAACTCAATCCCAGAACATCACTTAGACCAGGCAAGCACTCCACCAACCCAACTTCATCCCTAGCCCTGTACTTTACCCCTAATCCTGGGGATGGACCGGTGGGCCTCTCATTCACATGAGAGACAAACTATCTGTCAGGACAGCCTTGGGAGGAAACAGCATTGTTATCCCACTTCCTGGATGGGAAACTGGGCTGGGTGGGAAGGGAAGGACCCAAGGTCCCTCAGGGTCCACCAGAGCCCAGGTAAAGCCTGGGGCAAAGACTTGAGGAACTGGCTCCACCACTAATCGGCTGAAGCCTTCCCAGAGCCTGAAGACTCGGCATCCAGCCTGACTTCAAGAGTAGTCTATTCCCACAAACCATCCAGATGGCCAAGAAATGCCACCCTGTCACTCCACCATAGCAGACCGGCAAAGCCCCCTGTGTGGGAACTGTGCAGGGAGAAGAAGGAAGGAGAAGGCGTGAGCACTCAAGTTCCAAACTGGGCTTTAGAAAAGCAATAAACACACACACACACACACACACACACACACACACACACACACACCAAAATAAAAATAAAATACCATGTGGATTGCCAGAGACCCCTGGCTTAAGTTACTCCCAGAGTCCCCCCTTAAATTACTAAAGCCTTGGAGGACACTAGAGCCTGAACCTTGGGGGCCCAAAGGAACAAAGCTGACAAAAACTCTGCAGTGGGCAGAGTGCAGTTTGTGTCAGTTGTAGGGAGGCCCAAAAGCCAGTCTCCATTTACATATTTTTTTTTTAATTTCTTTTTATTCTGCGTGTGCATGTGTTGTATTAGGGTCATGAGGCACCTGTGAAGGTCAGAGAACAATTCTTCCTTCCGCCACGTGGATCCCAGGATCAAGTCGTCAGGCTAGGTGGAAGGTGTCATTACCCACTGAGCTGTTTCACTGGGAATACCATTGCTCCTCATTATGTAGAGACATTCATGATGAAAGGGTCAATACGCACCTGCCAGGTGTGGTGGCACATACATTTAATACCAGCCCTTAGGAGGTAGAAGCATGTGAGTTTCTATGAGTTCCAGGACAGCCAGGCTGCACAATGAGACCTGTTTCACAAAACAAACACTCAGTAATCCAACAGTCAGAAAGATCAGCAAGAAGACCGCCCAGGCTACAGACGGAATGCTAGGCCAGTCTGAGCAGCAACTTCGTTAGAACCTGTCTGAAGTGGAAACTTATGGGTTCTTTGCAAAGTCAGTTGTGTTGGATGGTGTTTTGCTGGGGCAAACACGTGAAGGACTGTGGTCCTGAAGCGACACAGGTGAAAAGATGTTTCGCTAATGCAAGCACATAAAGGACCCATGAGGGGCGGGCAGTGGTGGCGCATGCCTTTAATCCCAGCACTTGGGAGGCAGAGGCAGGTGGACTTCTGAGTTCGAGGCCAGCCTGGTCTACAAAGTGAGTTCCAAGACAGCCAGAACTATACAGAGAAACCCTGTCTTGAAAAAAAAAAAAGGACCTATGCATGAGGAAGGATTCTTCGCTAATGACATGCATGCATTGTTGAGCTCCATTTGTCGAGACTCCACAGAGAGGAACGCACCAGAAAAATTCTGGTGGTGTGCTGCAGCTTCTTGGCACCTCCATGGACTCGGGCTGACCAGCAGACACATAACTAGACAAGACCCGTGGAGGATGCGTGATGTTTGGTGGGAGTATAAATAGTACTGAGGGGACAGTGACCTCAGACAGTGAAGCTTGGCTTGCTTGCATAGCTAAAAAGCTCCTTGGGGGTCTCGTCTTCACTGATGTTTGCTTTGCCAAGAGAGGTACAGGCAAGAATGAGACTTCACCTGGCGTTCCTGTTGGCCATGGTCACTCCTGATGACGAGTTCTGATTCGGTGGAGGCCTGACTGTCCCTGCTAGGTCACACCACTGCTGCTGATTCGTGTTTGCTATTCTGACTACCAAACTGGCCTACTGGTGGATTTGAGAAGTGTTCATGAGTGGATGGAGCTGCCGCTGCTGACCTGTGAACTGAACTGCTGATTTCTTGACAGTGCACATGGGATTTGCTCCAAAGAATCTTTCTAAACAGGTCCACTTCCCTGGAACCTTTCTTTTCCACTACCTCTGGTGGGTGGTGGGCTAGAAGGGAGGTTAAAGAGTTTAATAACAATCATTAAATATAGGATTTTTAAAAAATTAAAGTTACACCTGTCTCAAAATTAAAAACCAACTAGGGCTGAAGTTGTAGCTGAGTTGTCAAGAATACACCAAGAGGGCTGGAGAGATAGCTTAACAATGGTTAAGAGCACTGGCTGTTCTTCCAGAGGTCCTGAGTTCAAGTCCCAGCAACCACACGGTGGCTCATAACCATCTGTAATGGGATCTCATGCCTTTTTCTAGTGTGTCTGAAGACATCTACATTGTAAATAAAATAAATAAATCTTTTTAAAAAATGCAGAAAGACCTGTGTTCAGTATCCAGTGCCTCACAAATAAAACCAGACATGGTTACAAACAGAAATTCAGGGTCCTCCCCAGCTACAGAGTGAGTTTGAGGCTAGCTCAGGTTACATGAGAATAATTATGGTAGTTCATGTCTGTACTCCCAGTTCTTAGGAGGCAGAAGCAGGAGGAAATCCTTAAGTTTGAAGCCAACATGGCCTACATAGAAAGTTCCAGGTCAGCCAGGTCCACACAATGAGACCCTGGCTGAGAAAAAGCAAGTAATAATAATAAAATAATCTTTTTTTTTTTTTTTTTTTTTTTGGGTTTTTTTTTCAAGACAGGGTTTCTCTGTGTTGTCCTGGCTGTCCTGGAACTCACTCTGTAGACCAGGCTGGCCTAGAACCCAGAAATCCGCCTGCCTCTGCCTCCTGAGTGCTGGGATTGAAGGTGTGCACCACCCCCCCTTGTCATTTTTTTTTTAAATAAAATAATCTTATAAGTAAATATGGGAGGAGAGGAGGACTTGTGTTGCATATATGCAATTCAGCACTCAGAGATGACACAACTTTATGCTCACCTGGTCTACATAGTGAGTTCCACGTTAACCAGGGCTACATATAGAAATTCTATTTGAAGAAAAATTAAATGTGGGTGCTTTTCTGTTATTCTTTTGAAACAGAGCCTTGTGTAACCAGACGGCCTTTGATCTAGCTTGCTGTGAGGTGAGGATGACCTTGAACTTCTTATCCTCTGGCTTCCCAAGGCTTTCACCATCGGGCCTGCGTTTCTGAGTTCTGTTGTTTGTTTTGGACAAGTATTTCTTGCGCTGGCATCTGAGCACACAGCCTCACTCATGCTAGGCATCCTCAGTCCCCAAATTTAAATTAAATTAAATGGAGGGAATCTAGCACAAATATGACTGCTCACAGTTAAAAAAAATTATAAATTTTTAAACAGTAATAGTATATGCCTTTAATGCAGGCACTTGGGATATTGAAGCAGGGGAATCCTGAGTTAGATGTCAACCACAGTTATAGGCAAGGCCCTGTCTAGCAAGCCGAAGGCCTTACAAAGATAGGTGCACATTCTATCCCAGAGATAAAGCCTCACCAGGTTGCCCAGCTGGCTCAAGCACTCCTCCTACCCCAACCTCTTGAGTGGCATAGATCTCACACACACACACACACACACACACACACACACACACACACACACACACATACATCAACCCAACTGGCATACTATTAATTGACTTCTTATAATAGTGGCTTTATAAAATACCCTGTGATATGGAGAAAGAGAAGATAAATTCTTTCTTCCACTGTTGGAACTGCATTTGTTGTATAATTATGCAATCACATAAACAAGAAAACTTTAGCTTTTTAGTAATTATTTCGTAAGAACTGAAGTCCCAGGGCTGGAGAGATGGCTCAGTAGTTAGGAGCACTGACTGCTCTTTCAGAGAATCCGGTTTCCATACTCAGAACCCACATGCCAGCTCATAGAAGTTTACAACTCCAGTTCCAGGGATCTGACACCTTCTTCTGGTCTCCATGGCACTAAATGCACATGGTACACAGATACATGCAGGCAAAACAGCCATTTGCATAAAATGAAATATAAAAAAACCTTAAAAGAGGGCTGGAGAGATGGCTCAGAGGTTAAGAGCACTGACTGCTCTACCAGAGGTCCTGAGTTCAATTCCCAGCAACCACATGGTGGCTCACCACCATCTGTAATGGGATCTGATGTCCTCTTCTGGTGTGTCTGAAGACAGCTGCAGTGTACTTATATACATGAAACAAATAAATAAATCTTTAAAAAAAAAAAAAAACTTCCTTTATAGTCCCTTGGTATGGAATACTCTTACTGCAGCCCCACTAGAAGAGCTTGTCACATAGTAGGACATTCATTTCGGAACTGTTTGTGAAAATAACTGCAGATTCCATAATGAACCCAACTAAACATGTTTCTAACTCAACCTTTGGCTAGATGAGCAAAAATGACCCGGGCTGAAAGTCACCAGATAGATAGGAACGCCCGGAGAGGAACCGCAGCAAGCCAGGATAACGGTGTCAAACAGTTACAGCGAAAATTTCTAAGACATAAAAACACACCACTCTCTTCTTTTTCGGTCCCTTTGACCTCTCAGACAGAAGCAAGATGACAAAGGGAACACCATCCTTTAGAAGGCCTCACACTAAGACACACCTTGGTGCTGCCTTTGTGGCTCTAAGGCCTACCACCTTCAGAAGTCGACCTGTGGTGAATGTGGCTGCCCTGCCAAGTGCAAGAGAAAGTACAACTGGAGCGCCAAGGCTAAGAGACGAAACACTATCGGGACTGGGCTGTCAGGAGCATCGGCCAACAGGGCAGCCACTTGAGCATCCCAATTCATCCTGAGGATTTCAGCCAGTCATAAAATAAATGTTCTGGTTACAAAAACATACCACCTTTCCCCAAGGCCTTTAAAGACACTTGGATTACCAACCAGTGTCCTTACAACTCTAAGGTCACTGGGTTCATGGGAGAGAGTCTCTCACCACCGTCGACCACCAGCGGCTTTCCCTTACCATCTACATACACACTCTTTGGATGAGGACACTCCTTGGGTTTTACTGTGAAATGAGGTTAAAGATAAAGGAGGGGAGGATAATTAAAAACAAACAGCTGGGCTTGGTGGTGCACACCTTTAATCCCAGCACTTGAGGCAGGTGGATTCTGAGTTCAAGGCCAGCCTGCTCTACAGAAAGAGAGTTCCAGGCTACACAGAGAAATTCTTGTCTCAAAAAGCAAACAAAAAAGAAAAAAAAAAACCTTCATAAAGAAAACAATGTACTAAGACTCTTACTGCAAACTGCAACCCAAAGGCAATGAAGGATTAATTGCTACACCATTAATAAACAAAGTGAAGGTGTCTTGGGGCAGGGGTTAATGTACAGCACGTACTTTGAGGTGTTCACGGCCCTGGATTCTTTGACAAGCACCACCAGAAAAAGAGAGTAAGTACAACAACAACTAGGAGTTGTAACACAGTCCGCAATATCAGCACCGGGGAAGTCTACAGGAACCCTCAGCGACACAGCAAGTTCATTAGACACTGTCTCAAAAGCAACCCCCCTGACTACCCCCAGCCCCCAAAAAGAGAAAATAAAACTCTGATATTAAATCTCCCTGACTCAGGAGTCCATTCTTTTTCGAAGCAGCCTACAGCTGTGTTGGAGGAGTTGGTCCCAGGTGTTAACAGGCACAGACATAGAACGTCACAGGGGTGGAGAGCTCCGCAGTCAGTCAGGGGACCTGAGCCCATCGCCAGCACCACAGGCAGTGGCTGCCTACAACTCCAGCTCTGGGGAAATCAGATTCCCTTTTCTGACCTCCATGGTCATCTTACTCACATCCACAAATCCACATTCCAACATATTGTGTGTGTGTGTGTGTGGGGGGGTGTAAACAAATAAAGTTAGGCATGGTGGTGCATGCGTTTAATCCCAGCACTCACGAGGCAGAGACAGGTAGAGATCTCTGTGAGTTTGAGGTCAGCCTGGTTTACAGAGTGAGTTTGACAGCCAGAGCTACATAGTAAGACCCTGTCTTTTTTTCTTCTCTCTCTTTTTTTTTTTCTCTCTGTAGCCCTGGCTGTCCTGGAACTCACTCTGTAGACCACGCTGGCCTCGAACTCAGAACTCAGAAACCTGCCTGCCTCTGCCTCCCAAGTGCTGGGATTAAAGGCGTGCACCACCACCGGCAGCAATTTTACTTATTTAAGACAGGATCTTTGCTGGGTGGTGGTGGTGGCGCACGCCTTTAGTCCCAGCACTTGGGAGGCAGAGGCAGGCAGGTTTCTAAGTTCTGAGTTCGAGGCCAGCGTGGTCTACAGAGTGAGTTCCAGGACAGCCAAGGCTACACAGAGAAACCCTGTCTTGAATGAATGAATGAGTAAATAAATAAATAAATATTGTTTCCTCTAAATCCTTTTCCTTTTTTGAAGGTTTATTTATTTATTTTGTGTGTCTGCATGTTTGTCTGTGTACCATGTGCATGCAGTACCCACAGAGGCCAGAAGAGATCATCAGATCCCCGAGTGCCATTTGGGCACTAGGAGTCAGACCTGGGTCCTCTGGAAGAGGAGCCATTGCTCTTAAGCACAGAGCCACCACTCCAGCCCTCTCTAAATCCTCTTAATTACACTTTTAACATTTACATATTTGTTTACTTACAGAGGAGGCATTCACTCCCCACTGTGGAAAGCTGGGGGGGAAGGGGGGAGCACAGAGGACAACTTGTGGGCATCAGTTTTCTTTTCTTTTCTTTTCTTTTTTTTTTTGGTGTTTTCCAGACAGGGTTTCTCTGTGTAGCCCCTGGCTGTCCTGGCAGCCTGGTCACTCAGTAGACCAGGCTGGCCTCGAACTCAGAAATCCACCTGTCTCTGCCTCCCAAGTGCTGGGATTAAAGGTATGCACCACCACTGCCCGGCCATGTCAGTTTTCTCCTTCCACCAAATGGGTGTCAGAGACCAAGCACTGATCATCGGGCTTGGCAACAGCAGGAGCTCGCCCTCTGGGTCACCTCAGCAGTCCCTAGATCCCTTCAATGTGGAGAACAGAACCCAGGGCCTTCTCCATGTAGCTAGCACAGAAGCTACACCCTGACTAATAAAACTATTTACTCCTAAATTAAGGGCACACTGTTCCACTGCAGTACTTCATCTGGGCCTGGGAGCCAGGCAGCACGGAGGCAAGAGCCTTCAGCACCCACACCCTAGTCTGACCACACCCCTGCAACACTTCCAAGTTGACATGTAGTAAGAAGCTCACTGATATATGCCTCTGAGGCAAACTGTCTGCATAGAAAGAGAATCCTTCTACAAAGTCTAAGCAGACCAAGGCGGAGCTGACTCTAAGGCTTTCCAGATACAACTTTTAGTAATACTCCTTGTCTGCTAGACCTGAAGATTAAATAAACCCCAAAAGTTGCCCAAGTTGTGGGTTATTGGTCATGTGCGCGTGCACGTGCGCGCACACATATATACACACACACACACACACACTTTTAAAAACGCATAAGCCTTAGATGGCAGAATGCCAAGCAAGTGACCTCGAGCTCATCATGCGCAGGCCCTTTTTTAAAATTACATTTGTGTGTGTGTGTGTGTGTATATGTGTGTGCACTCTTGAGCACACATGTGTGCGTGGAAATCAGACAATGCAAGAGTTGGTCCTTTCCTTGTACAACATGCATCTCTGGCCTTGGAAGCGAGTGCCTTTACCCAGGGACCCCACTCAACATCATAAACATCGTCTTATTTTTGGAGACAGGGTCTTACTACGTAGTCCAGGCAGTCCCTGAGCTCACAGAGATCAACCTGCCTCTGCCTCCTGAGTACTGGGAGCTTTTTTTAAACAGATGAACAACTCGGAGGTTACAGAACGGCAGTCAGCACCAGAGGCAAAGCTGAGACACCGTGATAATCTCATCTGCCTTCCCTAGCACTGCTACTCACAAAGGCTCTGACAGCTGTGTTATCTTTGCCTTTCCAAAGCCTGCTATTTCCATAGACAAGAAACATGAGGGTCGAAGGGTTTGGCAAACTTACAGAAATGACCTGCTGTCGCCCCAGCTTCTGATGCCGCATGCTTCCTACCACAAAGAACTGTTGCCCAAATTCTTGGGGGGGAGTCCAATCAATGGGCTCCCCAAGTTGAAGCTTACAGCCACTCAAAAAGTAGAGGCTAGGAATAGGTCCTCATATCTTTAATCCCAGCACGTGAGAGGGTTGGAGGTAGATGGATTTGCACGTTACGGGCCAGTTTACTCTAGATAGCAAGTTCCAGGCCAGCTGGAACTGTACAGGTGAAATCCTGAAGAAAAAAAAAGAAAGAAAGAAAAATTCAAATAGGGGCACAACAAGATGGCTCACTGACTAAGACCTCTCGCTGCTGAGGCTAAGTTCAATTTCCAGAGCCCCGCAGATCACCTTCTGAGCTCCGCATGCATACACACATACTAAATAAATGCAAAAAGAAAAAGAGATTGTTTTAATTAAATAGGGGCTGTCACGAGGCTTGATGGGATAAGACTTGCCAGCATGCAGAGGTGCCTGGGCCTAGCCCAGGGGTAGAAACTCAACTACGTGAAAGCTAACCCACACGTGCTCGGCCGACAGGCGGGGTATCACAGCTTTTCAGTTGTTAATAAGCAGTTAAGTGGGAATCCACATGGTACCAAGAGGAGACAAGGAGACAAGAACCTTACCGGAAGAGCCACCAATCTCCATCCAGAAGGCCGGCCTGCTGTGGCTCCTCCTCCATCCACGTAGGACACCTGACCTCTATCCTTAGTTTCTAGAAGAGGTCTGGGCAGGATCCCAGACCTCTTCATATGAAGTGACACATATGGTCACAGCTGGTCCCTTTGCCACTCCCGTAAGAAGGGCAGCAGCCAGTGATTCTCTTCTTTTCCAAAGCGGATCCCTGTGACATTTACTGCACCTCTGTGACCAGCCAAGCACCCTAGGAACTAGAAGCATGGAGGCAAAGTCTCCTCCCCATGAGGTTCTCTGACTTGCAGTTCCTTGCTATAGAGCAGGGTACAGAGGAAGACGAACCAGCAGCCACTCTCCTGTCTCACTCCAGATCCTCCCCAGAGGTCAGGACCCCGAGCTCATTATCAGGAAGGCTCTCTCTCCTTCGAGGGATGGATGCAGTCTCTCCACTTATTTGTGTTGGGTTGTATTGAGACAAGGTCTCGGCTCTATAGCTGCGGTTCTCAATCCTGGGGTCGTGACCTCTTGGGGGCGGTGTCACAGATCAGATATCCTGTAGATCAGATATTTACATTATGATTCATACAGTTATGAAGTAACAACAAAAATATATTATGGGTGGCGGTCACCACAGCACGAGGAACTGTATTAAAGGGTCACAGCATTAGGAAAGTTGAGAACCACTGCTCTAGAGCTAAGGCTAACCTTGAACTCATGATTCTCCTGCCTTTACCTCTGGGATTACTGTCATGCCTCAACACACAGGCCTCGGAGAGCTGTCAAAGAAACCTCCAAGTCAATGGATTCCTTTTTTTTTTTTTTTCCCTCATTTTATGGAAGAGCTGAGTAGTAAAGTTTTCTCTTTTGAGACAAGGTCTCCCAATGTAACTTTGGCTGGCCTAGAGCTCACTCTGTAGACCAGGATGGCCTTGAGCTCACAAAGATCTACTTGCCTCCGCCACCAATTGCTGAGATTAGAAGTGTACTCCACCATGATTAGCAGCTTCTTACCCTGTGGGGAAAAGGGGGGAAAGGTTTCTTGCCACAACAATAGTAATGTATCCATGGAGCTCGGTTTCAAGTTCACATTTGCTAGAGAAGATTGACTGCACCAAAACTAGATGAGAGCCGGGTGTGACAGGACACACAGACTCAGGAAGCTGAAGTACAAGGATTCCAGACTAAACAGGACAACATAGCAAGACCCTCCACATCTCAAAAAAAAAAAAAAAAAAAAAAGAGAGAGAGAGAAATAATAACTTACCATCAGGCATGGTGATTCACGTGTGTAGTGCTATTTGGGAATCTGAAGCAAGAATGTCCTTGAGCTCAGGAGTTTGAGGGCAGCCTGAGTAACAGAGACTTTGTTACAAACCAAACCAAACACCAGTTGGAAAAAGTTTTCTTGTCAGAATTATCAATACGCCTGGCCAAAGCCCCTTCTAGGCCAAATATTATACCTGAAAATAAACTCATGCCAGACCTCTCTGGCTTGGAACACGGATTTATGTATGGTATTGTACGTGTGGTATTGTATGGTTCTGTTGCTATCAATTACCATCTAGACCCCAGGAAGGGCACCTAGACGATTGACTTTTCCAGAACAGCGGCGGTGTGGAGAATAGTCTCACACAAGCTTTAGCTTCGTGTGCAGCTGCTTTGAAATCATTAATCCAGGAGTAGCAACGCCTGGCTCGAAGATGCACACATCTTAAACTATATTTACAGAGCAGACGGACCTGGCAACTGTCAAATTCATGGTATATTTAGGCTAGGGAATTGGTTTATGTGAAATGCTGACACAGAGCTGGCCCCCCTCACCCCAACCCTGGATCCTTCCAACAGGGCTAGGGAGACTCCTCCTTCTGCTGCTGGCCACGGGGAGGAACCCGCCACTCATCTGAGCAGACTTAGGGACACTGCCTCAGCAGGCTGTCACTGATGGAACCTGTGGGCTTGTGACTGCTCACCAGAGGCTCCTGCCCCAAAGAAAAGATATGGCTCTTATGCCTGCTGCTCATGCCTAGCACGAGATCCAGCTCAGCAGGATCACATCACCAGGTCACATCTCCAGGTTCACAGGGCTGTCCCTCTATTTTCCCTCCATGTTACACCTCTATGAAGGTCCCTGCCTTTTGCCAAGACCTAACTGGTTTTTAATCTTTCTTACCTAAGATTTCCCATCTCCTTTATTCCTTCAAAAGTCTGTGGATGGAATTTGACTTGGCCAAGAAGTTGCTTGTGACTGACTCTGAGCCTTGGGTTTCTCCATCGGTAAAATGGAGGGTTCTGGGTAATGTTTTAGATTTGAATGGCCACCTTGGTTTAAAGGACTTTCAGGCAAGTCTGGCTTCTATGAAACCCACCTTAAGATGTTTTTAATCAGCATCCTGACTAGCCTAGGGCTTCCTGAGAAGAAAACTTTTTTGTTTTGGTTTTTCGAGACAGGGTTTCTCTGTGTAGCCTGGCTGTCCTGGAACTCACTCTGTAGACCAGGCTGGCCTCGAACTCAGAAATCCGCCTGCCTCTGCCTCCCAAGTGCTGGGATTAAAGGTGTGCGCCACCACCGCACGGCGCTGAGAAGAGTGTTGCCAAAGTTTTTGTGACTACAGTGCAATGAAAAACAAAAGCTGGCTGGGCGGTGGTGGCGCACGCCTTTGATCCCAGCTCTTGGGAGGCAGAGGCAGGTGGATTTCTGAGTTCAAGGCCAGCCTGGTCTACAGAGTGAATTCCAGAACAGCCAGGTCTATACAGAGAAACCCTGTCTCGAAATAAAAACCAAAAAAAAAAGAAAAAAGAGAGAGACAAACAAAAGCCGAGCCTGCTGGAGCAATGAATGACAGCTGTTGTCTCAGTCGCTTAGGTGAAGCAGGGGTGCCCAAGACCCAAACTCAACAGTAAAATGATTGTAAGATAACAAACAGCATTTGAAAAAATAATAATCAAGGGAAGACTGTTCCAATGCTGTTGGTACCGGCACGTGGGTCGCAGGTTTCTGGGTCTGTATGATCACAAACCCAAAAAAGGCCTCTGTTAGCTGGATTAGGTTATGCCACACTAATGCAGAGAGCAAGAGACAGACAGTCAGGGAACCTGGAGGCAAGGAAAACTTGAGGAAAAATGACATTAGCCTGGACCGCTGGAAGCGCCTAGGTTCACCCTCTCCATCTGTGGCTAGGCACCGAGGGAAATGTTCAGGCTCACTCTATCATCAGACCCACCTGGGCCAAAGGACACTCGCACACGTGTTAAGTCAGGGACCAGCGAGTAACTGCGGCCACCTCCAAACTGCGACACGGGTGCTTGCCTTCCCCCCGCTCCTGAGGCGCAGCCTGTACTCACCCCTGGCCGACCCTCTGCGCTAGGCTTGGGGTTTTATCCAAAGTGGCCTTCGCCGCGACCCTACGGGCGGACAAAACAACTGGTCCCTTAGCACCTGGGAGTAAGTCTCCGCACCTACGGAGCCTCAGTTTCCCCATCCCCACAAGGGCAGGCTCCCAGAGGAGGAGACGAACTTACAAAGGTACGGGGACTGGCACCCTTTGTGTCCGGTAGTGCCCCCACCCCCATGGAAGAGCACACAGTAGGCGCTCCGGAAACACTCTCCGAAAGGAGGAGCGGGCCACTTCCTGCCCTGGAGCTGACTCCGGGAGCCCTGGTCCCACCGCTCCGCCCCGGGTCCCGGCCATGTGGCATTCCTAAGGTGGGTGGGCGCAGGAAGGAGGTGCCGCGGGCCCGCCCCCTCCGGCGCGTGGGCGGGGCGAAGCCCCCTGGCTCCGCAGGCCCGCCCCCGAGGGTGGGCGTAGCTGGCCACGCTCCGCACAAAGTTTGTTTCTGCCTCGGGGCGGTGGGGGAGGGTGCGGCGGGCGCGATGGGAGGAGAGGGGATCTGACGTCAGGTCGCGAGGTGCTTTCCAGCCGCGAGCTGTCAGGCGGGTGTCAGACCCGGCAGGTACGCGCGGCGCGTTCCCCCGGCGCCCCCCCGCCCCGGCCGGGTCGTCCCGCACCCGACCGAGACCGCGTGGGCCGGAAAGCCGCCAGGGAAGGTGAGTGCGGGGCGCCGGAGGGCTGGAGGCGCGGGAGGAGGCGCGCGGACAACTTGGAAAGTTTCTTGGGGCGGCGGGGCGGGGGAGGGGGCGTCGTCCCGGCGCGTGCGACAGTGGGTGTGTGAGCCTGGGGGGGTGTGTGTGAGTCGACGGCGGGACGCGGGCGCGGAGCGCCCGGGGAGGGGCTGTTCGGGGTCTTCGAGGGAGGGGGTCGGCTCCCAAAGATCCTCAGGGAGAGGGCGGCCGGTGCCCTGCAGCGGGGTGAGCGCGCGGGGAGCGGGTTTGTTTGGTTTCAAAAGTGCACGTTGCTAACCGCCCGCAGCCTCCCCCCCCCCCCTCCGGCAAGGCGGCGGAGCGGGACCGGGGGCCGCCGAGTGACAGCTGGAGGTGGGGGCCGCGGGCGGGGCTCCGACGGAGAGGGCTTGGGAGCCCGCGCGAGTTCCCCTTTCCTTTGGAACAAAGGAAAGTCTGTCTCCGAGGCATCTGTCACTCCCGGGCGGGCCAAGGCTGTGGGGCGCGTGGGGCTGGCGACGCGGAGAAAGTTTGTGCGCGCCTGGACCCCGGGGCCAGGAGAAGAGCAGCAGGGCGTCTTGCGGGGGACTGTACGCGTCCCCGAAGCAGGGGGGCGGCCAACATGGAGTCTGGGCGCAGAGTTGGGGGTGGGGGGGTGCGGCGAGGAGGTTGGAGCCCAGCCCCCTCTTTTCCCCTCCCCCTCCGGGCCGAGTTCGGAGCACAAAGCCGAGCGCGCACGCTCCGGCGGCCCCGCGCCCCAAGAGTCAGCCTGCGCGGAGTACCAGGGAAGGGGTTGGGAACTCAACTTTTTTCCTGTCCCAAAATGGACACGTGAGTTTTCTTTCTTGCAGAGTTTCCCCTACCCCACCAAGCGCCGGGTGGCGGACCGGCCGGGGAGCTGTTGTACGCACCGTGACTCTGGTGGGGGACAGGGGAGTGAGGGTGCCTTGAGCGCCGGCGGATTCGTCGGCGCCCCATGAGCCATGTGCTCCGCTGCGTCTGGGCCGCGGGGGAGGCTGCGCGCTTTGTGTGAACTGCTGGGAACTCCAGCCTCAGTGTACGGCCCGGGGGAGAGAATGCGGAGCTGGGCGAGTTGTCAGAAAGTTCCTGTGGGAGTGGTTGCAGATGGTGTTGTGGGAGTGTGTAGGAGATTGATGGGGTGCAGTGTCCAAGGGGTGCCTCCAATAACCCAGTGAGTGTAAAAACTGATGGATGGTCGGTGTGGTGACGTGAGTGCTCCCGGGTCGGAGAGATCGTGGGTGGGCAGGTCACTTGGAGTTCGTGGGTGGGCGGGTGCAGGAGTTGGGCTAGTTTCGAGAGGTCTTAAGTCGTTGGTCCTAGGTACAGTGTGTAAAGCTGTGTGTGTTTGTAAAACTCTGGGAACTTGTAGGATGTGAGCAGTGGGTCAGGTCGATTATCAGAGCAGTGTTCAACTTGCATGAGGGATATTGAGGTATCACTGGTGTGTGTGTGTGACCTGCAGACAGCCCTAAGGTGGAAAAAGTTCCCGCTGAAGGGGGGTGCTTTTCTGGCCTCACACCGGTAACTCTGAAGACTAGGTTCTGGCAGCCAGCCAGAGTGGAATTCTTAAAGATAACCTTGAGTAAACTTCTCACCCACTGCCAGGGCCGACTCCCTGAGCTGGGTAGCCCAGCTGTCCTGGTGGCCGAAATGTCTGCCCTCTGAATGCATCCTACTTGTGCTCCCCTGAAGCAGTGCCTCTGAGCAGTGCCCGGCTCACCTCCAGGTGGCCTGGCTGAAGGTGGACCTTTCTTCCCTCGAAAGTCTGGCTTAGCCAGCCCAGAGATCTGGGCTCCGGCCCAAGTCGAGGAAACAAAACCTGGGAGATGGCAGAGTCTTTTGGCTAGGCCTGCTGGGGAGCTGTTAAAAGACAGAGAAGGGAGGAGCCTTGAGATTCTGGCCCAGCCTTGGCCTAGAACTTGTGCTATTAAAATGTAAATTTCTTTTGCTTTTGTGAACTGGAACTTTGTCTGCTGGAGGGGCAGCTGATATGAGTTATCTAGGCAGAGAAACCTCCTCTGCGGAGGAGGAGGGCTTCAAACTCTGAAACGAGGACATTTAGCTAGGATCACACAGCCCAGTGGAAGTTAAAGCAGGGGCCAGAGCCACACTTCATTGGTCAGGATTCTGAGATTAAGTCTGGGACCAGGTCAGAGGCCAGACCAAGGAAAAAGGTCTAAAAAAACCACCGTAGGAATGACTCACTACCCACGGCACTGCACAGTGGCCGGCCGCAGGACACAGTCAACAGTTACCAGACCCGCCTCTGGGCCTTGGAAGGGTAATTACCCGATGATTTATTTATTTATTTATTTATTTTTAATGCGTGTGGATTTTCATCTGCACCTCGGAAGTCAAGAGAGGGCGTCAAATCCCCTGGAACTGGATTTGTGGGTGGCTGTGGGGAATGGAACCCATGTCTTCTGTAAGAGCGCCCCAGAAATTCACTTTTAAAATAAGCAGGCATGGAGACGTGGGGGAGGGGGAAGACTGGAGGAATGGCTCGGAGTTTAAGAGCACTTGTTGCTCTTACAGAGAGCCTGGGTTCAGATGCCGGCACAGACATAGGGCTCACAACAATCTAACTCCAGTTCTGGAGGATCTGCCTCCTTCTGTCCTACCAGGACTCTGCATACGTAGTGCAGAGACATACATTAGGCAGAACATCTATTTACGTAAGATAAGTAAAATCCTGGAAGGGAGGGGGAGAGAATAGATTTGGTGGGAGGGGGGAAATAAAAGCTTTGGTCAAAGAATACTGTATGTATAATAAAATTTTAATTAAAACAGGCTAAAATCCTTTTATCCTCCCATCCCTAACTAACTGCTAACTGCTCTGTAGAACAGCCTGTTGCAAACATCCCTTCATACATGCAAACACACAACAGTGGGGTTTTTTGTTTGTTTTTTGTTTTTTCGAGACAGGGTTTCTCTATGTAGCCTTGGCTGTCCTGGAACTCACTCTGTAGGCCAGGCTGGTCTCAGAAATCCACCTGCCTCTGCCTCCCAAGTGCTGGGATTAAAGGCGCATGCCACCACCGCCTGGCCAACAGAGGTCTTTTATGACCAGCCTCTTCTCATTGAGCATGCGCTCAAGCTCCATCCATGTTGTAGCAAGCATCAGAAGTGTACTCTCTTTTTATAATTTACTTATTTTTGTGTGTATATATGTTTCACCTATGCGTATGTGTATACACCACATAGATGTCCATAGAGGTCACAAGAAGGCATTGGATTCCCTGGAACTGGAGTTATAGGTGGCTGTGAGGTACCATGTGAGTGCTGGGAACTGAGCCAGTTCCGCTGGAAGAGCAGCCAGTGCTCTTAACCACTGAGCCATCTCTCTAGGCCCATTGTGTTTTTTTTTATGGCCAAATAGCTCGTTTGTTCAGCCATCTGTTGAAGATCTCTTGATCTGTTTCCACATTTTGGCTCCTGTGAACATCGGTGGCACCGGCTTCTGTGCAGGACCAGGTGTGCATTTCTCTTGAGTAGCTAGCTAGTAGTGAGGTTGCAAGTTTCCCCTTTTAGGAGTTTTCAAAAGAGTTAAGTGAGGTAATAGCTGTTACGTTTCCAGGACAGCCTGGAAAACAATTCAAACTGAACACTGGGGAAGCAGAAGCAGGAGGACCTGCCTGGGCTATATAGAGAGACACTGTCTGAGAACCACAGGTGGAAGCTGTAGTTCTTTCTAGTGCTGTTCTGTCTTTTAAAAGACTCCACCTATGTCTGTCTCAGTGGTCCCTCTGTTCCATGAATCAGTCCATGAATTGGTGGCATTTAGGATTCATCCAGCTTGCTCGGGCTATGGTGGCTTTACTCTCCAGGATCTGAGACTGTGACGGTGAACTCACTCGGAGACTAAGGAAAGGAGGATAGGCACTAAGTGGTAATGTATCCACATCCCCTTTGTCCCTTGCCCCAGGCTCCCCAGAGGTCCAGCTTAGCCCCTAAGCACCATGTCGGACAGCGATCTAGGTGAGGATGAAGGGCTCCTGTCACTGACTGGCAAGAGGAAGCGCAGGGGGAACCTGCCCAAGGAGTCAGTAAAGATCCTCCGGGACTGGCTGTACCTGCACCGCTACAACGCCTACCCCTCGGAGCAGGAGAAGCTAAGTCTCTCCGGACAGACCAACCTCTCCGTGCTGCAGGTAAGAGGGGACCAGGTACCGTCTCCAGCTCTGGCCCCATGCCCTGTGGCTGTGGTGGCCTATCTTAACCCCTGCTGGGATAAGATGGGAAGCCAGCTCCCGGCCCCAGGGGAAAGTGAGGTCACTGAGGCTGCACTTGAGGCGTAGTCCTTTTGAGGGGGATGAGGAGTTGTTCTTGTTGACCTTGTAGGTGAGAGGGCATGGGAGCAGAGGTTCTAGTGTGCAGCTCACAGCACTGTTGGAACAGGACTGGCTTAAAAATGAATTGAATGGATTGAGGAGATGACCCAGGGATTGAGAGCACTTCCTGTGGATCCATGTTCAGGCCTCTGCTCACATCAGGCAGCTGAGAGCCTCCTGTAACCCCAGCTCCAAGGGCTCCTCACCTCTGCAAGTGCACATATGCCCGTGGAATTTTTTTTTTTTTTAATGTCTTGATGTAAAAGAGAAGGTCTTTTAGCAGTGGAGCTAGAGGTAGACAAGCCGGTACACGCCTGGGATCCCAGCCCTCAGAAGGAAGAGGAGGTGGCTAGTTAGACATTCCTCTCCTGTGCCTGGTGGAACTGTTAGGAGGAACGCATTTTAAACTGGATATAAAAGGACCTTTGTGAACCACACTAAGGGGCACACTCGAGACGTTTGTACTAGAAGTTGTGTCTCTTTTCAGTTGTCCTGCCGACCAGCAGATGGATTTGCTGTTTGCATAATGCTGACCATCTTACCCCCTCCCCCCTCAGCGCTCCTCTGGGTCTGGGTTGGCTCTCACCTCCCTAGTTTATGCAGTAGGCCCTTGGTCTAGACCAGAGACCTGCCCCTGTCTTGCTGGCCTCACTACTCCTTTCCTGAGCCAGCGAGCCTCCTCTTGCTTCTCTCTTCTGGCCTGTCTACCATTTCTGCAACCCACAAGCTGGCTCCTTCCTCCTGTTACCTCACCTGATCGTGCTACTTCCCAGGCTTCCCACCTCTCTTCTTCCTTCTATGATAAGGCACGGCAAGTGGTCAGCCTGTAAAAATTCTGTGACCTAGCTCTATACCCTAGACAGTGGTGAACCCAAGTCTGCCTCGAGACAAGGTCTAGACTCTCGTTCTAGGACCTGATCGTCAGCCCAACCTTTTCACAAGAGGACTCTGGACCTCAGCTGCTCTGCTGCTGTCACTCTGAGCCTCATTTCCTCATCTGACAATGGAAAGAAGCTTGGAGCAGTCTCAAGAATTCAAACGCCATTTGGGGTGCTCTGCAGCACGGAACATTTCACATTTAGTTCCTGGGCCCAGCTTCTACTACTAGGATACTTTCAAGGAACACCTAGCCTGGGGGAGTGGGGTACAGATTGATGAATACTAAGACAAGCCAATAGAGACAAGGGAATGCAGAACCTGGCCCTCTATCAGGACTCCCCGGAAGGTGCCTTTGAACTTACATGCTCTGGAGGCACATGGGCAAAGCCAAAGGCCTAGAGTTTGAGACCAGAACTGCACAGACAGCATTTGCTGGTCCCTCTGCCTCCAGCCTTTATCTTTCAGTCACAGAAGCACAGATGAGATCATGTGACACACACTTCAGGGACCCCACTGTCCTCAGGTGGAGCCCAGACTTCAGAGGACCCCAGCTTCCTTTGCAGTCCTTCCTGGGGCTGGCTGTTGGTTATGAACATCCAGGGTCAATCCTGGCCTTCATTTGCTTCACTCTTGTCTCTTGCAAACCCTCTGTCCCACTTCCTGTTTGAAGCCATTGCAGTACATCCCTATGGCACCCCATACCTGTCCTGTCAAGCCACTTGTCGCACGGTTTTGAAATTGCTTCTTGTCAGGGACACTATTTCTCAAAGCTGAGAATGGGCCGAATGGTAAAGCACTGACTGGCATAGCACACCGAGGAACAGGGTTCTCTAGCACTGCACAAAAGAGCTGTCCCGTGGCCCTGCCTTCCCTCCCCTCCAGATGCTAACTTTAATAATTTTATTGTGTCATAAATGTATAGTACAAACATAAAACTGAGTTTAAAACATGTATTTTTGCTCTCATATACAGCTATAAGACCAGTTTTTCAAAGTAAATAAATTTACTGTAGTGTATTTTGTCATCTGCTCCAGAAGTGTAGTTGGACATGATGCACCTACTTGTATAGGTGAAAAAGAGAAAGTCAAAATGTCCTTGCAGAGACCAGTGAGGTTTACAAGACCATAGCTTCACTTCAGCATGCAAGTATAGGGCAGGGATCAGCTGCTGAGGTGTACGGAGAGACAAGTGGAGGCCATCAGGCACTCCCTAAAGGACACCTCAGATCAGCCTCAGCAGTCTGTCCACCTCTCCTGAAGACTCTTCAGGCACCTCAAGTGCCCGAATGGAAGCTGACAGCTCCAGTTGGCCCTGCCCTTTGAGATCTCAGCCCCATACACGTTTCCCTTCAGTGTTATGGAATATAAGGTTCTGGGTTGTTTCTTGAGGTAAGGTCTTGCTGTGGAGCCCTGGATGGCCTTGTCTTATTGAGAGATCTAGCTGCCTGCACCTCCCAGGGCTGGGCCTAAAGGTACCACAGTGGGGGCTTAGAACCATTTTTTGTCTGTTTTGTTGTTGTTTTGGTTTTGTTTGGTGGTTTTTTTCTGGTTTTTTGTTTGTCTTTTGTGGCAGGTCACCCTGACCTGACAGTCCTGGAACTTTCTGTGTGGACCAGATTGGCCTCTGGCTGGCCTGCAGTCCACAAAGATCCACCTGCCTCTGCCTCCAGGGTGCTAAGATTAAAGGTGTGTGCCACCCTTCCTGGCTGGAACATATCTTGATTCCATGCTTTTTTCCCAAGTCACCACTGACATCACCTGTCACTCCAAGACATCAGTTGCATGTTTACAAGTAGGTCTCATCTCTGATCCACATTCCTGCTGTGTACTCTGATTACCATATTCCTTACCAGGGAACCCCAGCCACTAAAGGAGTCCGCTGCTTCCGCAGGCCCTGGGCATCTGTGCTGGGCCCAGCATTAGGTACCTTTAGCTGGATGCATTTAGGTAGCACAGAGTTCTGTGGGTATGGGGAGCAGAGACCTTACTTTTGTTTGTAATTGCTCCACTCTAGGTGTTTTTGTTTTTTGGTTTTTTGGTTTTTTAAATCACTATCTGTCAGGGAAGGGCTAAGTAATTGCAACTGCCAAAATGAAATGGTGTTGGAAATGTTCGCAGCTTTGCCTGTGTTTAGTTTCAAGTTTTTCCTTTGCTCTGTATCAAGCTCTCCCACCAAGCCCCACACCTGCCCCAAAGGAAGAACATTAAATGAACTAGTCACTGGACCAACAGGTATCTGCCGTATGCCAAGCTGGTTTCTTCTCCCTGGGGCACCTCTTTTGATTGTGTCTTTTTACGTGCCCTGGAGCCATGTCATTAGCAAGTCAGTGAGTCATGTAAGTAAGTGGTTTGCTGGGCTTTGTCCAGAGCCAGGCAATTGGAAGAATAAGGCACCTCCCCCTCTCAGCCCCCAAAAGAAAAACAACAAAATTGTGTTGTGGAGGATTGAGGACCTTCAGAGCCTAAGTTATTGGTTGGCTTCATCTGGTTTCCTGTTCCAGGACTGCCTGGAGGGTTCTGCGACCATTTCTTAGCTTCCCTACCACCTGGGCTGCACCTCTAAGACCTTTTCCTGACATTCCTGAGCCCACTGGCTGCATAGCTGTTCCTCTGGTAAGGCCCTTGGGGGAAGAAAGGAGCCTGGAAAGACTGGGTAGGAGTAGCCTGTTCCCCTGTGCAGGCAGTCACTATATTTTACTAACATCTTGTCCTGTCGAAGCTGGGTCTTCCACAGGCAGCGACATGTCATCTGCTCCCGGAGGCCATCCTATTTGTTGAGCTGCTTCTGTGTGACACTGTTAAAGAACTGTTGATGCTCACCAGAACAGGTCAGATAAACCACTGTTCTAAGTCTGCATAGCAGCTCACATCTATGACTACAGGAGGATTACCACCAGTTTGGGTTGGCCTGAGCTACAGAGATCCTGTCGCAAAGGAATTCCAAAATTTGGTATAGTGGTGCATACTTTTAATCCTAGCACTCAGGAATAATTGGAGACGGGTAGATGTTAAGTTCCCAGCCAGCCAGGGCTACATAGTGAGATGTGAGACCCTAATCTAAAAAAGGAAAAGCAAATAAATCTAACGACAAAAAACATCTTCCTAACCCTACCTCATCCTGTCTGCCTAGAATCCATAGAGCAGACTGAAAATAGTTACTTTAACAGATTTTTTAAATCCCTCCAAGGATTAGGGATGAAGCTGAGTGATAGGGCACTTATCTAGCACACTTGAAGCCCTGGGTCCATCCCTAGTACTAAGGCAGGGAATAATGAGGCACATCTGTGATAAAGGGTGGAGCATGAAGTTCCCTTTGAAGAGTACTTCCCTACTAGTCAAAGCTCTGCTATGGGTCCCCAGCACAGCATAAATCTAGGGGTTGCTCTCTCATCCCTCTCAGATGTGCAGTTCTATGGGAGGAAAAGACAGTAGTAGTCCATCAGACAATCTGTAGAACAGGGTGAGTGTGGAGAGTGTCCTGGTCTAGGTGCCCACACAGCTGGTAGCTGGTGCCCAGAAAGCCTACATTCCTCCCAGCTTTGCTAGACAAGTCACTAAAGTGGTACCTGCTTCCTGATCCCACCACCTCACAGCCAGAGGTAAAGGAGGAAAGGTGACTAGAGTCCAGGTGACTGAGGGAGGTAGGAAGCAGGTGGACAGGTGCTGCCCTCAGTGGGAGGAAGGGTCTAAAGCCTGTTCCTTTCTGCTATCTGGTGAGGTGCGGCGCATAGTGATGGCCACTACCTCAACAGTGGAGATCGTCAACAAAGCATGCCCTTGACGGATAGTGATGGAGTGAGTAGGGTGGTCGGGAGCTGAGGTGTGTGTTGGAGTGATGCTTTTTTTTTTTTTAAGATTTATGAGGATTACTTAACTGTCCTCGTGGCAGGCAAGGGAAGAAGGGGGCTCTAGCCAAGAGATCAGCTTGTGAAACCAGCTGTGCACCCCAAGGCAGTGTGACTTTAGGCGTGTCTCTTCATCTCTGTGTTAAGGTTTTGGGGACACTGCCTACTACTTCCCAGACTTGTATACAGATTTAACAGAATGTCTACGAAGCGGTTGCAAGACACAGATGTCAGTTCTGCTTCCAACCTGGCCAGCAGTTCAGCTCCCACCCCCTACCCCCTTGTAAAGAACCCAGCTAGAACTTGAGCCAGTGTCTGCCAGTGCCTGCTGTGTGTGAAAGCACTGAGGTGAAGAGATAAAAGAATCCCAGGGGCAGCCCTCTTGAAGCTGGATTGGAGGGGGGAAGAGGAACCAAAGATGCCTCTGTCGGGTTAGCTTGACAGGGCTCCTCTGTAGGATTTGGTATAATTGCATCTGGCTGCTACACATCACTCTCCGTCATGACGGGTGTCTTGTCTCTTTGGCTAGACATGGCAGAGATCTCATGAGAAGACTAGACCCAAGAGCTTGCTCAAGAAATGTACCAAGAAAGGAGCCTAGTTCTAGTCAGGGCCAGAAGATGGGTCCAAGAGCCTGGTCTCTGATCGCAGCAGGCTGCACGGAATGTAGGGAAGTGCTCGAGGCATTGCTGCAGCCTTCTAAGGAAGACTTCTGACCATTCTTTTTCCTACAGCAGCTGGTACTTAGTACAGGCTCTGAACGTGTCTGCTGATGAACTAACAGGACACAAGGACCTAGGTGTGAAACTTGTCAAACCACATGGTGATCCCAGCTAGTGGGATCAGCCCTGACGCTGAGAACCTACCATGACCTCTTCCGTGTTGAATTGGGTTGCTTTCTCAGCCCAAGCTCCTGAGTAACAAGGACCACACAGACAACACACACTCACAACCTGTCCTTTCGTTAGTCCTTGTGTTTATCTGTTTGAGGCAGGATCTTACTAAGTAGCCCTAGTTGGTCTCACACTTCATCTTCCTGCCGCGGCCTCCCAGTGCTGGAATTGCAAGTGTGTACCATCATAGTTGACTTCATTAACTCAGGGACCCTTTAGCATTTGCTGTTACCTCAGTGCTCGTGATTGGCCCTGGACCTTACTGCCCTTTCAGCCTCAGCCTCTCAGACAGACCTATTAGCTCTGTCTCTGATGTTTAGTATTTATTTTAATTAAGGGAGGGTTTGTTTTTTATCGCTCATAGTTGCAGAGGCCTGGTCGGGGATTGCTTGCTAGTTAGGACGCAGTACCATAGCAGTGTGCTGGACAGTGGGGGGGCTGTTCATGGCCAACAGGAAGCAGTTAGAAAAGGAATCTCATAGGTTTATATACTGTTCTTTCCTGTTTTCTGGGCATGTCCTGGTGGTCATTCACCTGTTTGTTTACTGCCATTGCACAACCAGATGATGTCAGAACTTCAGGACAGGGCATATAACTCTTAAAAAACAGCCCCAACAAGCACCAGTGACTGGTCTGAAGCATAGTAGGCAAACAGTGATGAATAAGAAACCCTGAAAGAAGAGAGTAGGGAAATGGGGGGGGGGGGGTTCCATAAGCTGGGATCCGGCTCCTGCGACAGATATGGAGAGAATTGGGGGATGGGTCTGGGAATGTCTGGGTCCTGCCTTCTGCCAGGGTGAGCTTTAAGTGTGTTCACCAGGAATGCTGGAGACGGCTCAACCATTTTACAGAATGAAAGTTCTATGCACTATGCTCATCGAACACAGTAGCTGATGTTAGAGAAATAGGCCCTGGAGGTGCAAAGCCTGTGTCTTGGTCTACTACCAGTAGGCAAGAAAGCATTCCGGGAAGAAAGGAATGTGCTGTGTAGAAGGTGTAGTGTCCTTTGGAGGTTAAGTTTGGTTTGGGTTTTTTTTTTTTTTTTTTTTTTTTGGGAGGGGGGTGTTGAGATGGATATGACTGTGTACCGGTTCTGTCCTGGAACTCACTCTGTAGATCTAGCTGCTTCTGCCTCCCAAGTGGTGGGATTAAAGGCAAGTGCCACCCCTACCCCACAGGTTTACATGTCCGAAAAGCCTTTGCCTTTAGAGTGCTGAGATTAAAGACTATCTTGTGTTTCGTTGTTATTTTGTTTTGAATGAGCAGCACCTAAAAGCCCTTGCACATGCTGACACCAGAAAAGCAGGAAGGAATGGTGTCGGGTTGTAAAGGTAGACTGGGCAGGAGGGTCTTAGTGCCCTGGCTCCTGAATCTGGACTCAGATTAGTGGTAGTTGGAAACAAACAGCCACTTCCTAGCCGGATCACCAGCATTTTGAGAACATTACACTCGAAAGAGGTCAGAAAGAGAGCTATGAAGCCAGGAGTCAGCTCCGTGCTAATCACTTGCCTAATATGAGCAAGACTGTGGGTGCAACCCTCAACACTGCAAAGATAAATAGTGGACACATGGGGCACAGGGTGTCAGGTCTGTTCCCATTCTACACACACCTTGAGCGACAGAGCGTGACACAGCATACAAAGAGGGATGACAGACCTCACGGCCCTGGTGTTGCTTGGAAGCAATCTCTCCTCTCCCTAGGAGCACCTTCGGTATCTCTGTGTGTCTCTGATCTACAGCTGCTCTACTACAGGCCTAGGAGTGAGTGACTCTTAGCCTCATTCTTGCCACACCCACCACCCACACCTAGTGGGCAGCTAGTTTCCTAAACAGATCAAACATTTTCCTCCCAGCACCTCCTTAAATATAATCTGAACTACCATTCCCATCCCGTCCCCCAATTCTCTGCATAATTGGTTACTCCTTTGCTTACACCCTCCTGTGGGGCTGCTAAGGAGGCTTGAGGATCAGTGAGGTGGTCCAGAGGGTAAAGGTGCTACCTGCCACAGAGGCTGAGGACCCACAAGATGAAGAGAGAACCAGCTCCCACAAGCCATTCTCTAACCTCTACGGGCACATGATGCACACCTGTATACACTTGTGTGTGCATGCCCATCGCTTGGGAGGCAGAGGCGGGCAGATCTCTGAGTTCAAGGTTGGCCTGATCCACAGAGTGAGTTCCACAACAGCCCAAGGATGCACAGAATCCCTATCTCAAAAAAACAAAAAAACAAAATATAAAGCTATGCATGATGGCTTTAATCCCAGTAATCAGAGGTTGAAGCAAAGTTTGAGGCCACCTTGGTCTATATAGTGAACACCAGAATAGCCAGAGCTATACAGTGACTCCCTGTCTCAAAAAATAAAATTAAAAATAAAAACCAGTGGGCTGGAGAGATGGCTCAGTGGGTAAGAGCACCGACTGCTCTTCTGAAGGTCCTGAGTTCAAATCCCAGCAACCACATGGTGGCTCACAACCACCTATAATGAGATCTGACGCCCTCTTCTGGTGTGTCTGAAGACTGCAACAGTGTACACACATATATAGAATAAATAAGTCTTTAAAAAAAATAAAAATAAAAACCAGTAACTCATATGGCTCCCATTGTTCATAGTAAAACTAAACCCTCACCCTAAGAGGGGCCCTCGATAACCACACATGCCTGCCTCTCGGCATTTTTGTTTGTTTGTTTTTGTTTTTTGTTTGTTTTGTTTGTTTTTTTTGAGACAGAGTTTCTCTGTGTAGCCCTGGCTGTCCTGGAACTCACTCTGTAGACCAGGCTGGCCTCGAACTCAGAAACCCGCCTGCCTCTGCCTCCCAAGTGCTGGGATTAAAGGTGTACACCACCACATTTTTATAGTTACTATAGCCTTGGCTTTCACAGAACTCATATTTAGACCAGGCTAGCCTTGAACTCATAGAAGTAGGTACATCTGCCTCTGTCTCTTAAGATTTCAATTGAAAACTCTCTCCTCAAGTCTGCACCCTCAACACCATTGCCCCACCATCCCACTGCTAGCATCTTGTCTGAGATGTTTGCTGCTGTCTTGGTGTCTGGAATACTGTGAGCATTTTGTAGCTGTTTTGAATGGAGTTAACTGATAATAAATCTCTTAACACTCTTTCTAGATATGTAACTGGTTCATCAATGCCCGGCGTCGCCTTCTCCCCGACATGCTTCGGAAGGATGGCAAAGACCCTAATCAGTTCACCATCTCCCGTCGTGGGGGTAAGGCCTCGGATGTGGCTCTCCCCAGGGGCAGTAGTCCCTCCCTGCTGGCTGTGTCTGTGCCAGCCCCTACCAACATGCTCTCCTTGTCTGTGTGCTCCATGCCACTCCACTCAGGCCAAGGGGAAAAGCCAGCAGCGCCCTTCCCGCAGGTGGAGCTGGAATCCCCCAAGGCCCTGGTGACCCCTAGCAGCACACTCACCCTGCTGACTAGGGCAGAGGCTGGAAGCCCCACAGGTGGACTCTTCAATACGCCACCACCCACGCCCCCAGAGCAGGACAAGGACGACTTCAGCAGCTTCCAGTTGCTGGTGGAGGTGGCGCTGCAGAGGGCTGCTGAGATGGAGCTGCAGAAGCAGCAGGACCCAGCACCACCGCTACTACACACTCCGCTCCCTCTAGTCTCAGAAAATGCCAAGTAGGCACCTGCTCCCAGGCGGCTTGAGGTTCAGGCCAGCTGTCCCAGGTTCCTGGTTCACTTCCCTTTCACACAGAGGGTTATCTATGTACGGATCACTGCCAAGCATCAGGATCATCTCTGTCCAGAGGTCCTCAGCAGAAAGATGCAGCTGATGGCGCTGTGCCTCGCTGCGCTGCGCTGCACTGCACTGCACTGTTACGGGGCCTGTACTCTGCTGAGTGCCATTTCTTCAAGTGTCCTCTCTGAGGAGACCAAGGCACCAGAGCCAGGCGTGGTGTTGCTGCTGCTGCTTCTCCAGAGATCCCTGGGACACTGCACTCCAGCCTGCTTTCCTAGGCAGGCTCAGGAAAGCTGCCAACTTCAGACTTGAGCTGGGTCCAAGCTGCCCCTAAGCTGTGCCTCTTTTGGTCGAGCCAGGTGTGCACATTCCAACCTATTCAAAGGACAAAGGAAATGCCCAGCAGATGTCACAGAACCGACTCCAGTTGAATGTTTAGATTTTTGCTAAATTGTTTTATTTTCCTTTTGCTGTGGTTTGAGTTAATGGCAGTAGGTAGCCCAGAAGCACAGGTATGGGGAGAGAGAGCACCTTACATGGTGGATGGAGCTTGATACTGGGGTAATCTATGGCTGCGCAGGATGATTGTACAGGGACCAGCAGATTGTCTGCAGTAGTTCTGAGTTCAGACTAGAGTGGTTGTTTAATTCTTGGTTTGGTTTACCCTATTATAAAAGGGAGAAGGAAAATATCCACAGGTGGTGAGTTATTTGCACCAGACACAGAGGGGATAAAGCCACAACCAAGTCCAAGCAAACCAGATTGCCACTTAGACACAGCAGAGACACACTTGTTTCTATTGTATTTTGGGGTGGTTAAGCTAGACTGAAACAGTTTTGTTTTTCTCTCTGCTCTGGGTAATCCCCCAACTCCCCGCACCACCTTTGTAGCTTGTTTTGGATTTATTCTGGAGCTTGGCAAGAATGTAAATTGCCAGCATCTCCTACTTGGGGAAGAGTGAGCCATCTGCTGGTCAGGAGGCCCTTCAGACATGCCACTTGTTCACAAAGGCAGCTGGAACCTTCCTGGAGGAGAGTAGCTAGTGCAGCTTCAGACTGGCCCAGCCTCCTGGGAGCTCTGTCTGTTTCACCTCCCTACAAGTTGGGATTGCAAGGGCCTGCCTGCTTAAATTTCCTGAGGAAACAGACCACACTTGGTCTTAATCTCTTCCCTTCTCCCTGTTTACTTTGCTTAGTTTTCAGCAGCAGTATACCCCATCTTTATATATCCTAAGAGACACTAATCCTAGATTTTTATTAACCAAAATATTTGTGTTCCGAATAACCAGAAGATGTGAGGAGCCCTGACTGTAATTTCCTGAAGTTTACTGGGTTGTGAGCACAGGTGGGGCTCTTGGATGTTGACTGACTTGGAGTGCCTGTCCCAGAGGAAGGCAGAAGACCACTCTGGCCTTTCTAGGGAGCCCCTGATGCTTACCAGGCTTCCTCCATACCTCTCTTGAGTGGCTTCGACCATCCCTTGTTGTGCAGGTGGGCAGGAGAGACTTGCTATGTTATGTGTAGGGGACTGCTTTCCTAGGCTCTGCCGCGTGCCTCCTCCTGGCATCCTGTATCCCAGGAGATCCAGCGAGCTCATCTATCTATCACCCTGAGGCACTGCTGGGAAAGGAGCGGGGTGGCTTCTTTGAATTTGTGCTTTTGCCCACTTCTACCCCACCTGTTTGTGAGATCCCATGACTGCTGCAGGATCCTGCGGTAGGGGGTGATACTAGGATGAGGGATTTTTCCCCCCCACAGTGCACTGAGCAGGGGAGGAGGGAGGGAGCCATGCTGCTGACATATTCTGGCATTCCCCCCTCCTGGAATAAAACAGAGCATCTGAAGGGTAGAGCAGTCTCTGCTGAGGTTGCTTGTAAGATAAGTCTGGAGAAGCACGGTTGTCCCATTGAACAATATTGGAGCAAAAAACTACTGTAAATAACTGGTTTTTGTCTTTTGTCAAATAAAATTGTTTTGGTTTTTATGTTTAAAGTCAAACTGAATTCTTGATTGGACTGGCTGTGCTTTGGAGACAAAGCCTTTTTTTTTTCTTCTTCTTTTTTGAGACAGGGTTTCTTTGTAGCTCTGACTATCCTGGAACTCACTCGGTAGACCAGGCTGGCCTCAAATTCAGAGATCCTCCTGGCTCTGCCCCGCAAGTGCCAGTCTCTGAGCTCTGACCCCACCCTTACTCTGCTGCTCTCTGGCCTTTTCTGACCTGTATCTGTCCTGTCCAGTACTGTCCACAGGACTTGCATCCCTGTAAGCCTGGCCAGTGTGCTAACTACAGGCAGACTCGGAGAACTGCCACTTAGGAGGTGGCAGTTTTGTACCCCTGGGTGAGAAGCATGATGTGGGTATAAGAGCCACAGGTGCTTCAGCTACAGCTCAAGGCAAGAAGACCTCCGCTTCTGTTTTGTCAGCCTGTAAGTTCCCATTTGATTCCACTAGCTGAGGGTGTACTTTGCCACAGCTAGATTATAATTGTGACATAAAGTACAAAAGACAGCAGTAGTGAACAGTTCTGCTCTGGGCCTGGGCAGTGCTCATCTGTTTCTTACACACTCACACAGGAGATGCGATTTAGGTAACTGAACTCAACCAGTGTAGGTATGGATTTAGGACTTTTAAGTGTCTTGCTTCAAGGTCACGGTGAGTCCTCCAAAACCCAGCTAAAGGAGTGGTGAGCGGTTTACCACTAACAGCATCCAGCTATCTTTAACATCAATGTGGGTTAAGTACTTCCACAATCAAATCAGCTGGCTGCATTTTTTTTTCAAAAATATTTTTAAGATTTATTTCATGTGCATGTTTTGCTTGTATGCCACCAGAAGTTAGAATAGGGTGTTGGTTGTCCTAGAATTGTAATTACAGAAATTACAAGCCACTATATGGGTTCTGGGGACCAAACTCAAGTCCTTGGCAAAAGGAACAAGTGTTCCTAACTGCTGGGCCACCTCCCCAGCCTTGATTGATTGGGTTTTTTTGTTTTGTTTTTTGTGACAGTGTCTCCTGTATGCGTCTAGTTTAGCCTTGAACTCCTGATCCTTCTGTACCTATTACTCTTTCATCTGGGGTCTGTTAGTGTCCCCTACAACTCAACAGTTAAGCCCAGGACTTACAGGAATAGGTAAACCTTAAAAGAGGTTTGCTTTTGCTGGGAGCAATATACAGGTCCAGTATTCTAGGAGTAGAGGCAAGATGATCAGCAACTCCAAGGCTAGCCTAGGGCTACACAGCAGGATGTTATGCCATCTGAAAAGTAATATTCCATGTGTTGTTTGGATCTGAAATGTCCCATGAAGGCCCTACAGTTTAAAAAAACAAAAAAACTTGCAAACTAACGGGCTTTTGGAAAGGGGCTCTGGGACTTTTTTCCAGGACATAAGGGCTTTAGCTGACCAGTCAGTGGATGAGTTTAGAATTTAGGAGTGTGCGAAAGTAGGGACTAAGGAGGCACCAACAGGCCACTGGGTGGGCACGCCCTAGCAGAACCTTTGAAGATCCCTTTCCTGTTTCCCTACCCTTCTCAGCTGCTGCATATAAGCACGTTTTCTCCATCTTAAACCACTAGGCAAGCCTTGAGTGAGCATAAACCTTCATCCCTTTAAATTATTTCTCAAGGAATATGGACATGGTGATGAAAATGTGACTGATCACCCTGAAAGAGAGAGGTGTTTTGAGGGTTCCACTTTGTAAAGAGAAACGGCTTCTCTAAATGAAACCCTAACCTTTCAGAGAATATAAAACTGAGACTGACTTTCCAAGAGCTAAAGCCATAGTGTTCTCGAGCACACACACACACACACACAAATGCACACATACACACACACATTCACACACACACACACACAAACATAGTATTTGCCTGGCATTCACAAAGCCCTGGGTTCGATCCCTAGCACCACTCACTCTGGAATGATAAATTGAGGCCAAACCTGTAATCCCAGAACTCTTGAAGAGTTGGTTCAGTGTATAAATGTGCTTACTGCAAAGCCTGATGACCTGAGTTTAAGTCCTAGGATCCCTGTGACAAAAAGGGAGAAATGACTACTATAAATTGTCCTTTCGTCTCCCCATATATAGTGGGGCACACATGTGTTCCCACATGCACAAATGTAACTTTAAATTAAGTTCAGATGGTCTTCAGCTATATAGCCAAGTTGGAGGCTCCCTGGGATACATAAAGCTGGTCTCAAAAAAAACAAAAAACAAAAAACAAAACCCCTGAGAAGCTGTGGGTTGATAATTGGCTTGAATTTACATGCTGAGTGTGGCTGATGCCTCTTGTTTTTAGGACAGAGTCTCACTATGTAGCCCAGGCTAGCCTCTAAATCAGGGCCCTTCTGCCATTTGTCTTGGTGTGTGTGTTGGGAAGAAGGGTTCGTGATCGCCCAGTGTCTTCCCACCTACCAGGTACACTACAAGTCAGCTAGCCCCCAGTCTCCCAATCTTAACAGTTACAAGGTAAGGAAAAAAGCTCTCGGGCTGGGGAGATGGCTCAGCAGTTAAGAACACTGGCTGTTCTTCCAGAGGATCCCAGTTCAATTCCCAGCACCCACATGGCAGCTCACACCTGCCTATAACTCCAGTTCCAGGGGATCCACCACCCTCACACAGACATAAATGCAGGCAAAACACCAATGCACATAAAAAAAAAAAAGAAAAGAAAAGAAAAAGGAAAGAAAAAAAAGTTCTTCCCTGAATCTTTTGACTTCTGAGCCCTACACAGTTAACCTTCCGGGGATTTTTCACTTTAACCACTACCTCCCATTCCTGGATTCCACATCATAGATTGAGCAAAACGGTACGTGCCACACAAGAACACATTACTTCTCTGTCCTCATCCACTGTATAACGTGGGCTGTAGCTTTCCCCACAGGTTTCTGCAATCCATCAGTGTATATCTGAGGCCAGCTCCAACTCCACTGTAAGCAGCTGTCAAGAACACAGGCGGTCTAGTGGGAAGGAAATAGTCTAATGGCTGGGGCCATGTTTGACTTGCTAAAATCCTACACTTCTCTAAGACAAATTGAGCCCTACTTCCAAATCTGTCTCCCACCTCCAAACCTGACTTCATCAAGTTCTCAGACTCCATCTTAGACCACCCAAGATGTTTGTTTTAACCAGATGGATGCTCTGGGATTCAGCCAGATTGCTCACTTCCCAAGATAAGAAAGTCTTGAGAGAACTCAGAAAGGGGACAAGTCAGTCTCACACCTTCTAAGCTAGGGCTTACCCAGCTCAGCTTCAGAGGAAACCCGAAGCACAGACCAGGTTTCCACTGGGTCTGAGCAACCTCTAAGTTGCTGATCACCTTGCTGAAGGATCCCAGATCCTTCCAACCTTCATAAACTTGCCTGACTCCTATGAAAAAACAAAATTTGATATATTTAAGAATTAAAGTTGGGGGGCTGGAGTGGTGGCTCAGCAGTTAAGAGCACTGACCGCTCTTCCAGAGGTCCTGAGCTCAATTCTTAGCAACCACATGGTGGCTCACAACCATCAATAATAGGATCTGATGCCCTCTTCTGGTGTGTCTGAAGACCGCTGCAGTATACTCACATAATAAATAAATCTTAAAAAAAAAAAAAAAAAAAAAAAAAAAAGTTGAACTTCATAATCTCTAACACAAATAGTTGGTGGGTGTTTTTCTCTCCTGTAAAAGCTACTTGCAGGAGTTTTGGGCTAGGTGTGCTGGTGCCATTCTGTATGTAGTACTTGAACTGGGGATTTGCAGGCAGGAAACCCTGGGTTCAAGTCCTGTTACTACATAAAACTAACCAGACATGAGAGTGAATGCCTCTAATCCTAGCACTTGGAGTACAGAGGTGGGAGGATCTAAAATACAAGGTCATCCCTGACTATAGAGCAAGGTAAAGGCCAAACTGGGCTACATAAGACCCTGCTTCATTTAAAAACAAAGCAACAACAAAATTAGTCTGTGTTCAAAGATGATGCAATCTGATTGGTAGGAAACACTACAGAGGGCCTTCAAGGTGGCTAAGTATGTAAAGATGCTTGCTGGCAAGTCTGACAACCTGACTTTGATCCCACATGATGGAAGGAGAGGACTCCCATGAGCTGACCTCTGACTATATGCATGCATTGACATACCCAAATTTAAACTGCCGTTAATCTAGCACTTATGAGACAGAGGCAGGCCTATATCTCTGAGTTCAAGGCCAGTCTGGTCTACAGGCTTTAAATTTCTTTTTTTATTTTTATTTTTTGTAAGAATACAGGCTACACGCACATGCTGCTCACAACCACAACTCAACACCAGTTTCAAGGGAATCCTACAACGTCTTCCGGCTTCCATGGGCACCAAACACAAATGTGCTAAAGATACATGCATAAAGGCAAAAATATATACCTCAAAAATAAAACAAAACAAAAAGACACAAAAATGTTTAGAAAAAGGGCTGGCAAGATGGCTCAGCGGACAAGAGCACTGACTGCTCTTCCAAAGGTCCTGAGTTCAAATCCCAGCAACCACATGATGGCTCACAACCACCCATAATGGGATCTCTTCTGGTGTGTCAGAAGACAGCTACAATGTACTTACATATAATAATAAATAAATCTTTGGGCCAGAGCAAGTGGGGTTTACAGAGCGAGCAGGGCCAGGGCCAACTAGAGGGAGCTAGGCTGACTGGAG
>JADRCD010230281.1:0-41128 GCA_019843815.1 Montemys delectorum
CCAGGCTTATCTTACTCCATCTCATGGGAAGTTACATTTTGGTTAGAGAAGCTTAGAAAGAAATTGCCCTAGATAAATTTGGTATTTTACCAAAAATTACATATCTGCGAAAACCTCAATTTGTTGAGGAATCAACATTTCTTTTTATTTTGTTTGTGATTCTTTTGTTGTTGGTTTGGTTTGGTTTGGTTTTGGGTTTGTTGTTGTTTTCTGAGACAAGTTTTCTCTGTGTATCCACAGCTGACCTGACACTCCGTAGCCCAGTCTGGCCTCAAACTAACAGACATCTGCCTGTCTCTGCCCCCTGGGTGCTGGGATTAAAGGAGTGTATTACTGTCACCTGGATTCTTTAAAGTTCTGAAAGCTAAAAACAACAACAAACCAAAAAAACAAACAAACAAAGACAACAATGAATGACAATAACAAAATTCCTGAAGTTGTTTGAGAGGCAGAAGCAGACTTCCCATGAGTTCCAGGACAGCCAGGGCAACACAGAGAAACCCTGTTTGGAAAAAACAAAACAAAACAAAACCAACCAAAAAGACAAAAGATGGCGAGGACATGAGTGGGTTTTGGGTCTTTCTGCATACATGAAAACAACAAGATGAAAACAATCAGATCTGACTACTTTTGAGATTTGATCTCATCCACTGTTGACCTTGAGGTTTAAATTCTGCCATGATATTCAGCTTAAATATTCAAGGGATGAAACTGGATAGACATGGGTGGCACCTTCATGCCTATAGCCACTGCTGGGCTTCCAAGAATAGCGTGGGCTTTCCATTCATAGACACAAAGGCATTCATTCTATCCTCTTCCATGCACATCCAACCTCTGAATAAACCTAAAACCCTGCAGTGGCAGCGTCACAAGAATCGAAGTATTCCCAAGGACTCTCAACTTCTACAAAGAAGTCAAGTCACAAAATTCCAAATGTAAAGCCAGTAACAGACTTCCATTGATAAGAAAGTGTCCTCTCAGAGAGCAAGGTCCAAAAGAACTTCTCCATATGGGGCGACTTAGCCATTTGTCTAAAGGGAAGCCTGCATCATAGGTCTCCCAAAGTGTTTATCCACCCTGTGATTTTTCTCTCTGGGTATCGAGTGGCTAGGAATGTTTGGATAATAGACTAATCAGGGCCCATGAGAAACACAGCTATTAATTTATCTTTAGCTCAGTGTTTCTTTTCAGGAATTACTTAGCACAAAACACACCCTGGGAAGTAGGAAGGCCAGGTTTTTAGTTCTCTGGGAGTGGGCACTGAGTCTTCAGCTGTACATGCTAGGTGCTCTATCACTGAACTATATCTCAGGACCCCCTTTTTTTCACTTTATATTTTGAGATAGGAGCTCATAAAGTTGTTCCCTTGAACTCACTCTGCAGACCATGCAGGCCTTGAACTGGTTATCTTCTGCCTGAGTGTCTGAGGACCACCAGGCCCATTTAGGCTAACTGACTAAAATCAGTCTCTCTTCTTTATCTTGTTGAATGCTGTCTGACAGCTTATGGTAAATTTTCAGTATACCAACTTATGATTAAAACTTGATATGGTACAATTGGACAACCTGGATCACCAATTTTGAGTCTAACCATGAAAATATAGTTTTTCTGAGGCTGTGGAAACATGACACAGCATAGTAAGAAACTGACAACCCAGTTACTCTACACTAAGGTTTTCCAAATGAAGAACTAATTAGCAAATGAAAAAGACAGGAAGTCAGCAGGCTTTTGTGACCAAAATCAGAACAGAGGTTTGTAGGTGTGGAGGAGAACTTCTGGGGTCCCAAGCATAGTAGTTGCATAGTTTTTACATAATCAAAAATTCTTCAAATTATACTTTAAAGCTTGTCCATGTTTATATGGTTGACTATATGTGTGATTCCTCATAAGAAAAGAAACATCTTTGAGAACAAAAGTTGAATACCATTCCCCTCTTATTTTCTACATGGAACATGGTACATTATAAAATATACAGTTACAAAAACGTCATATGGATTATGTGAATACAGGCTACTGCCATATCTGTGCATAGTAAATTATCAAGGGGCACCACTTGAATATCTGGGATATAACCTGCTATAAAGAGGTAGGATTTCTACCTGATACTATATTGCTGGTACTACGATTTCCAAGAGAGCTGCTTTGGGTATCGAAGAGCCTCACTTTTGTTTTATAATTTTGTTGTTGTTGTAGTTGCAATTCTGAGTATCAAACACAGGGTCATGCTCTACCATGAAGCTATGTGCCAGTGTTTGCATATTTTTTGAAGGAGGAGGAGGAGGAAAGAGGAAGAAGGAAGAAGAGGGGCAAGAAGAGGAGGGGAGGGAGGAAGAGGAGGAGGAAGAGCAGCAGCAGTTCGCCAGGAGAGAAGAATGTCTCACAGGACAGGGTATCTTGGCATCATTACTTTCCCTGCAGGGGGAAGCACCTTTCCCACTAAAAACTGTATCCTCAAATATGATTTTATAATTATCCCCCTTTTCTAACAAATAGCTACTATTTATTCAGCACCAGTTAGGCCAGAGCTGACTACCATCCACTGAAGGGCTGTAATACGGGAGCA
Source organism: Montemys delectorum (assembly GCA_019843815.1). Taxonomy (NCBI): domain Eukaryota; kingdom Metazoa; phylum Chordata; class Mammalia; order Rodentia; family Muridae; genus Montemys; species Montemys delectorum. The sequence continues at coordinate 2,564 of JADRCD010230281.1, forward strand.
CACAGAGCTGCCCCTCTCAGCTGTGGCAGCAGGACCAAGCCTTGCAGAGAAACCTGCTGTTAAAAGCTAAGTGTTGGGAGCAGAGGCAGAATAGGTTACATATACAGACACCTTTGGGAATAAATTCAACACATTCCAACTACAAAGTATAAGAAGAATAAGGTATTAAAAAACTTAAAACATATGGAAAAGATATTCACTGAAGAAAAAGAATGAAGATTTCCAGTAACAGAAGGGGCAGACACATGACACTGAGTAGGCAGACTCAAAAGGACAATGTATGGCTGGAGGACAATCAGATATGACTTTGAGGTCTCTATTAAATTATCCCTGTGACAGCAGTAATGATGTGGTGGAAACAGAGCTGAGGGAAGGCAGCTTTTTACCATGAGCATCCCACACACAGCCAGAGAAGCTTCAGTGCTGAGGAGAGTGCAGACAGCACAGCCCCACTGGGATCCTGTCCATCAGGAGGTAACAGGCTGTGGACAGCACAGACAAGGAGGGTAAAGGCTGATAAGAAGACAAGCAATGGGGGAAACCAAATACAGAGATGGAAGATGAAGGAGAGAGGAAGAGGTGGGAAGACAGAAAGATGTGGAAGGACAGGGCGTGGTGGGGAAGGGTTCTTGGTATTTGGAGGGGATATTTTTCAACCTTTCCTTTTAAGCTCAAGAAGATACTCATTCTGTTTATACAAAGAAAGCAAGAACTAACTGGTGATATGAGGCCACTGGGAACAGGAGGAGAGATGTCGTGCACAAGTGGAATCTGGAAAAGAAGGCCAATTCTCTCAAAACCATGTGAAATACAAATGCAGCCAGAGAGAAAGGAAAAACATGTCGCTAAATGCATTGTAAGGGATAAACTGAATGATGCGATCGGTAAGTAGCACCTGAAAATAAAACGTCCACTGAAAATACTCTAAATGTAGGTGTAGACATACCTTAGTTCAACTTGTGAAATAAGTCAATGTGTGAGTAACATCTGTTGAGCTTTCTAATAGCTGTAGCTGGGTTTATCAGTGTCACTAACACAAAATGCCTGTGGTTAGTCTGAGCCGAGCAGATAGCTCAACTGTGAGAATACTTCTCCCAGTAGAGACCTGTCTTTGATCCCTAGCTCCACACAAACCCAGTATGGGGGTGCACACTAGTAATCCCAACACTCCAGAGGCAGAGCAGGAGGATCTCAAGGTTGAGGTCATCTTTGGCTACATAGCAGGTTTAAGGCCAGCCTGTCTCAAACAAAAGTTCAAAGGAGATGGTGGGCTTCGGATGCATACTGAGGAAATGGCCTTCTGGGTTTGATGATGGGTTAGACAGATGTGGGAGGTAAAGGAAGACACAAGTCTGGAAGCTCTGTATGGATATATTGAGCTAAAACAAATTTGTTATTTTGTTTTCTTCTACACAGGGCTGAACACAGGGCCTTACAAATGTTAGGCAAGCTCCACCACTGAGTCACATCCTTGGTCTTTTCTGTTTTTGAAACAAGATTTCCATAAACTGCCCAAGCTGGTATTGTACTTACTATGTAGTTCAGTAGGTTTTGAACTTACAATCTCAAGTAGGGAGATTACAGACATGAGTTCAGAATACCTGATTAGATTCTTTATAGAGAAGTAGACAGGCTTTATGAGATCAAACTGAGTGAGAACATCTAAAAACAAAAGGCTCAAGAAAACCTTTTCTTGAAAATACAGATATCAAGCTAATTTCACATGTAACTTTAAAGATAAAAGTCTAAATAATAGAAAATAGAAAAAAACCTTTCATGCCTTGAAAGCTTATTTTAACACACACACACACACACACACACACACACACACACACACCCCAAAAATACCAAGAAATCTCAGAAAACCCCTTAGGGGTCACTTTGGCCTATGGGCCTCAACAACAATAATGAGTTTATTTCCCAATGGCATAGCCATTACATGTTTTACCTTAAATCTGCTTGAAAGCAAATATCATTTCATTTAACTAATACATTATAAAAGACACATAGTTTGTCTTGGGAAAATACAGAAAAACAACTCACATCAAGCACATGGACTTTAGCCATATCTTTCAAAGTAAGAAACAGTAGCGGCTTTTAAAGTTTTGACTTCTGAACTTTCTCTTAATATTCTATACACCTATTTAAGTCCTACAACTTATATTTTAAAAAAACCAAATGCAAAGGAATCACTCAATTGCTCATTTTGCAGAGTGTCAATACTTGAATACTGACTGCTCTGAATAAAGTTAGGATTATTTGCATCATTTGATAGTCCAGGCTCATTCATCAGGCCATTATCTACACAACTGAAGTTTGATCTATCAAATGCATCTGACTGTGAAACAAAAACAGAACTGGAACTGGTGCCCGCTGACATACTGGCAGGAGACATCTGATGTAGTTGTCTCAGGTCTCTTGGGTCTAACCTGGCATTATATGAGGGGTTTTCAAGATTGATGCTTACAAGTCTTGGGTTGTCAGTATCCCCCATGCCATCAGTGTTGGGTGTCATCACACTCACAGGCCGAGAAGACAGCATGTTGACATCAGAGATACTGTATAAGTCAGTTGGTGACATGGATGGCGTTTCCATTCCATCAGTATTATAAAGGCACGCATTAGAAGCACTTAAGTCGCTCACACCAGGCGTGTCTAGGAATGGGAGGATACCTTGTGAATTTGAGGGAAGTGTTCCCGCAGAGAAACTACTCAGAGTATTAGTGCTGACTGGGTGTGAGGTGGGGTGCGTCACTGGTGACCAGCTTGTAGGCTGATGGGCCACTGAGGATATGGCTGGTGTGTGATGTGGCAATCCACTGGAGATGGACCCTGATGAAGAATAGTAGGGTTCAGCTTGCCCTGGAACTCCTGAAGCCCTGGGCATTTCTGGTAAGACTGTACCATGAGAAAACAAGTTTGATTCTGTAGAAGAAGACATATATTTTACATAGTAAGATGAACAAATTGATATCAAGCATTATTTCTGAATTAAAATTATAAAAACATACTAAAAACTTCCTAGGGAAGTGACACATTTAAAATAAATTAAAGCATAAAATTATTACTTGAATTTAAAATGAAATTCCGTAACATGCAAATGGTTATATAAATATATAAATGAAATGAAATGTTTTCAAAGTTATTTTGGCATATATAATTTTCTTCCAGTTAAATATGAAGATCTAGCTTCTTGTGCCATATAGGTACATTTTTAAGTATTAGGATTTCAATGAACAGGTCCCTAATAGCCACAATTATCTTATAGCCTCTGCTTTTGGGGAGAGTGGGAAGAAGGAGAGGACTGGCAGCTGCACATAGCTTTTAAGACCTAAAGTCTCATAAAATTCCCCATCACAGAAAATTGAGGGAAAATGCCTACATTTATTTACATATTATACAAGTACCACAAAAACCAGGACTAAGTACCAATTTAAGGATACAAGATAGAGAGTTTTTAGGGGATTACAAAATATTCTCTCTAAAAGGCCAGATAGTTTTAAGGTTTGTGTGGGGAACAGCCTCTGTGGGAACTGTCCAGCTCTGTTGCTGCAGCAGAAGAGAGAGGAGACTCTAGGTCTGGCCTGGGGCTGGGCATGACAGCAGGTGGTCACCATGCCTGAAGTCCTAACCTAGCACCATTTTAAAATGGCTGTGAGAGACAACACACAACCAAGGGCCACAGCCATGTAAAAGTGTAAACAGTTATAAACAGGTGCCTACCACACTATGCCATTTCTTATGCGGTGACACAGTCAAATTAGTAAAAGCGCCAGTGTGTGAACAAAATGTAATTTCTTGAACAATAAAATCCCCAAAATATAATCAGTTCCAACACAACCTGCAGAGGCACAGTCTAGCTGCACTCAATAGTGAGAGTGTGGGGGATTGTAGGAAAGAAAGAGATTTAAAAAGCAGATATTCCTAAAAAGTGGACTAATCGTGTTTTATAGGGATAAAGTACCTTTTTTGATGAATCTTCCTTCTCCAATTGATCCTACAGGGACAGTTCTTGGTTTCTCAGTAAAGTGACCTGGTATGATAAGTTTTTCTATTATTAAATGTAATTTGAAAAATAGTTTATCACTTAAAAAATTTTAAAACAGAGTAAAGCAAATAAAACACATTTACTTAAATGTAACTCAATCCAAAATATTCTTACCACAATCTTGCAGCAGTTTCTGAAAAATTAGAGTTGTTTTTTGTTTCTTTGATTTATTGCCATATGCATCTGATTAAAAAAGAAAGTGGGGGAAAACAGTAAATGGTGGGATTCTCCCTCCCTCCACCATGAGCAAGTGCTCTATCAACATATGGAAATGCTTACGATACATGTGAACAATACAGGCCTATAAGTACATTATTGTACAATATATCCAATATCAGTTATAAAGGACACTATAATTTTAATTTTAAAAACCTTAAAGTAGTCATTTTTCACCCTAAAAACACCTATAAGTGAACATGAACTAATGCAAGGGACCAAAATAACAACTTTATGATTAACAAATTTCCCACCTATAAAAGGGTACAAAAAGGACAAAAAATAAATTCAGAAATACATATGTAGATAGAAAATACAATCTAATCAGTTCAAGAACTCTAAAATTACTCAAACTCTCCTAAGAAATGCAAAGAGTATGAGAAAAGAAAAAAACAAACCAAACAAAATACACACAACTGAAAACTTCTAGGAGAAAAAATAGATATTCTGAATATATAAAACTTCACTCAAATATTTATTTTACAATATTACAAGCATGGTCAGCTTAAGACGATCTCTTCTTCAGCAGAGACTGTAACTCTGTCAGCTCAGCATTTGCTAGTGTACATAAAAGCCTAAGTCTAATTCCTAGCACCACATTTAAAATGGCAGCAGGCAGAGCACAGGGCGCGCTGCTGTAATCCTCATGATCGGTTAAGATTCATCTGTAGCTAAATAGGGAGTTCAAAGACAGCATGGAATACATGAGATTGTTTCTAGTACACACACACACACACACTTGCCATACCTTTTTCATCTGGCAGGTATCTGAAATCCATAGACTCACTCACTTCCTGGTCAGAAGGCCTCCGCAGCTGCATTTTCACTGTCACAGGCTCCAATATAGCTTTGCAATATGGAGGAGTCTTGAAAACAATGGCTACTTGGCGGTGTACATCAGCTTGTGAAAAAACACCTTTGGCTTCCCAGTCATTCAATACAAAACGAACTTCTATATCATCTAGTGAATAAGATGCCAAAGAATAACAATGGGGAAACAAAGTAAAATACATGTATTAATCAAATATATATTACTAATTCAATTAAACAAAACTGATAAATACCTTTCTGAACTTTGTCACAAAGCAGAAATATCTCATCTCCTCCCCTGACACTTCCACAGTTCTTGTTCACACGACAGATCCTTAATTCTGCAGTATTTGGGGCACCTAAATGCAAAGGATTAAAAAAAAAAAATGGGTCTCTGCATTGTCTTAGTTAATGTCAGCTGTTGTGATAAAACACCATGACCGAAACTGGCTTGAGGAGGAAAGGGTTGTTTCACTCATAGTTCCATGTTCAAAGTTCATCATCAAAAGCAGTGAGGGTGGATTGGAGAAGTGGCTCAGTGTGTTAAGAGCACTGACTGCTCTTCCAGAGGTCCTGAGTTCAATTCCCAGCAACCACATGGTGGCTCACAACCATCTGTAATAGGATGATTCTTCTGGTATGTCTGAAGAGAGCAACTGTGTACTCATATAAATAAAATAAATAAATCAAAAGAAAAAAAAAAAAGCAGTGAGGCCAGGAACCTGGAGACAGGAACTGATTCAGAGGCCCTGGAGGGGTACTGCTCAATGGAGTGGTCTTCATGGCTTGTTCAGCCTGTTTTCTTACAGAACCCAGAACTACCAGCCCAGGGTTGGTCCCACCCACAATGGGCTTGACCCTCCCCTGGGAATCACTAATTAAGAACATACCCCACAGGCTTCCCTATATACAGGTCTTCCCAGGACAGTTTCTCAACTGACTCTAGTTTGTGTCAAGCTGACATAAAACTAGTCAGTACAGCCAGGCAGTGGTGGTGCAGGCCTTTAATCCCAGCACTTGAGAGGCTGTGGCAGGCAGATTTCTGAGTTGGAGGCCAGCCTTGTCTACAGAGTTCCAGGACAGCCAGGGCTACACAGAGAAACCCTGTCTCGAAAAACCAAAAAAAAAAAAAAAAACCCAAAAAGACAAAACAAAACAAAACAAAACAAAAAAACCTAGCCAGTACAAGTACAAGGGGAAGAAAATAATTTAGAGAATAGATAAAATTTTAATGTACAGATACAGAAAACAGGAAACTAAATATTTCTGTGTGTATTATAGCTATGTTGAGGTATGTGTAAGTATAGTTATGTGTGAGCACAGGTGAGCATATGTCACGGCATGTGTGTGGAGATCAGAGGACAATTTCAGGTGCTTGCTAGTCCTCAAGTTCCACCTCTTTTGAGACAGTCTCTTTGTTGCTTGCAGCTATGTAGACCAGGCTAGCTGGCCTTTGAACTTGAGCAATTCTCTCCTCTTCCCATTTCTTGGTAAAGGCACACTGTGACTAGATTAGTCTTTTAATATCACTGGCTGTATCCCTATGGCAATGCAGTTTTCATTTATCTGCCAACTATTATTATGATAGTTCTTAAAGGTACCCAAGGCTCTCTGATGAGAATAATCCACCTCTAAACTCCTATGGTCCAGTACTCTACATGCAAATCAGGCACACACTACTGGTAAATGTGTATGTATACACAAAATATTTTGGAGGAAAGTTTTAAAAACTTTTCAAATAAACTTCTATATCTTTTGATGTGAGTATTTGTCAAGTTATCCTTTTAAAAATAAATGCCAGAAAAATAAATGCGTAAGAGATAAACATTCAGGAGCCAGCCACATAGTTAAGGATGTACAGGTACCTGTTGCCAAACCTGACAACTTGAGTTTGATCTCAGGGAAACACATGATGAAAGGACAGAACCAAGTCCTGTAAGTTGTCTTCTGACCACACATACATGAACACACACACATGTAAGTAGACAGATACATGATTGATAGTTGTCTTTAAAATGCACACAAAAATATATTTACTTTGGTATAATTTGCTTACAAAAGGAAACAAACCAAATATACTCTTAAATATGATTCTTAAATGTCATCTTAATGATTTCTTAAAATTAATATATAGCCATATAAAAATATGCTTCTGAACAAGGTGGCACTGGTCTTTAATATCAGCACTTGGGAGGCAGAGGCAGAAGTAGAGGCAGGTGGATCTCTGTGAGTTCAAGGCCAGCCTGGTATACAGTGTGAGTTTAGGACAACCAGGACTGATACACAGAGAAACCCTTTCTTGAAAAAAAAGAAAAGAAAAAAGTATAAAGCAACACAAAGAAAGAGAGAGAGAAAGAAAGATAGCAGAGAGGGAGGGAGGGAGGGAAGGAGGGAAGAAGGAAGGAAAGAAAGGAAAGAAGGAAGGAAGGAAGGAAGGAAGGAAGGAAGGAAAAAGGGAAATATTCAGTTACTGGAAACCTAAGTGGGGTTTGGGATATAGCTCTGTACAATGTCCTGGTTGAATTGCCAGCAGTGTTTAAAGAGAAAAAAGAAAAGAAAAATTGTGATTGGAAAAGGTTCAAGATACATTGCTGAGAGAAAAGTTTTGGGATTTTATTTTTCTCTATCCATTGAGAAAGGATCTCATTGACACAGTAGGGTTTTGAACTCCCATTTTTAAGCACAGTAAAGGAAAACTTAACTCCTGATTTGCCTCCTTTGACTTCTCAAGTACTATTATTATAGGCATGCACTACTAACTACTACTGGCTTGAAAAAAAGGTTTTTTAAAAGATCATTGATCTTTTTTTTAAAGTTGCCAAACTTAGTGGATGAATAGGGGTGCTGAGGAAGATGGTCGTGTCTGTGCTTATTTAAAGGGACTGTACTGTGTGCTTGAGGACAGTGGCCATTTAGGAGGAGACTAATGGTGATTTGCTCTTTCTTCTTATATATGTATATATGCTTGAGGGTTGTTTCTGTAATGAACACTGCTTTATTTATTTATTTGTTTGTTTTTTGTTTGAGACAGGATTTCTTTATGCAATCCTGGTAATCACGGTGTAGACCAGGATGGCCTTGAACCCCCAGAGATCTGCCTATCTCTGTCTCCGAGTACTGGGATTAAAGATATGCACCACCACACCTGGCTTCTTTTTGCTTCTTGAGACAAGGTCTCAATGTGTAGCCCATAATGCCTTCAAACTTTATATTCCTGCCTCAGCCTTCTGGTTGCTAGAATTATATGCACAAACCACCAATCCCACCTAACATACTCCTTTTCAAATTACAAAAATCCTTTAAACTTTTTAGCAATTAAGGAAATGAAACAAGCTAAAAGTACAGACATAAGAAAATTAAAGCACTTACGGTTGTCATAAATTGGGTTAGAAACAATGGGAGGCAGAGCGGCTGTGAAGTTTCCATGTTCATCAGGAAGGAAAACTTGAAAACACAACCTCACCACATTGAGGTCGCAGTCTTCAATGTCCAGCAGCTGCTGTTCAGGGACTGAACAGTACAATCTCAGGTTTAGAATGTAGAATGCATAATATTAATACTTTACATAATACTAAAATCCTGCTGTCTTTCTCTCTGCCCACACATCCACAACCTCCAACAACAATACCTCACATCCAATAACCTCAAGCGCACCTATGTCTGCAGAAAACCAAGATTGCGTTCAATCTCAACAATAGTTTTCATTATTGTGCAGTTACTATTTAACAGTATATGATAAACTATAGCAATGCTCAGGGAGAGACTATTCCAGCAACCAGGAACTTAAGGGTAGAATCATAAACTGACTACCATAAATAAAAAATCTTAAATATGGATATAAGTTATAGACAATGGGAAATAAGCATTCTTCATTTAAGATAGTACTTGGCCCAGTCTGTAATTACCTTCTAAATATAGCAAAAATCACCATCATCCCTGTTCCTATAGGTAAGACACTGATTTTAAGGAGATGACATTATTTGTCTAAAGTTTTACAGCTAAATAATAGCATGGAAGTTTGAACCAGAGGGCCATATTAACTGTGCACCAGCATTTTAGAGATGCAATGTGAAAAAAGATATCAGATGATATAAGTCAAGTCAGCTTCAAAAGAAACTGCACACCAGGACATTTTTACAGTCCTGAAAAAAAATACAAAAACTTGCCACAGAATAGAGTACAATAGTCTCTTTGCACTGATATTTGAAAAGAAGCCCACTTCTAAAACAAAATATTGCTGCCTTTTGAAATATTTTAAGGCTATAGCAATAAATTGTTACTACTATATGCCATATTTAAAAAACATGAAATTCATTAAATTACATGAAAATTTTACTTGGAAAGGACACTAGTATTAAAAGTAAAAGATTAAATATAAAAAATAATTAGCTAAATTCCCCAGTCTTACAGGTGATAAGTAATTTAAAAAACATATCTTACACAATGCCAGTCAAATAGTCTCAGGAGTTATGCTAACATTGAAATTTATTCCAGTATCAGCATTCTTAAGCCTAACATTTGAGTCTATGAAAACATACTTGTACAACCAGAAAGGTCAAAATGGGCCTGAGAGAGATGATTCAGTCGGTAAAGTACTTTCCTTGCAAGCTCAACCCTCTAACCCATGCAAATGAAGCCAGGTGCAGTAGTAGGGCTCCTGGGTAAAAATCCCAGTGCCAGGAAGGCAGAGGCAGGCCATTGGTGGAGCTCTAAGCCGGTGAGAATCCCAGTTCAAATAAGGAAGGCAGAAAATGCTTGAGGAAAACATCTGAGGCAGTCCTCCTGCCTCCACACCTACGCACCCTCGTGCCATGTTTAAGGGGAAAATGTGGGGTTCCAACTGTTAAGATGGCAGCACCTGTAGCACACACACTCTGCCGGAGCCAGTACAGAGGCAGCAAGAGCGCAGGACTCTCAAAAGTCTCACTTAACAACAATATAAACTGAAGAGTTCAAGGTTTCAGTGTCTTCATTTCACTGTGAGTAATCAATATTAAAACAAGACAGACAGACAGACAAAAACAATGAACGACAATTTACAAATAAATTTATGTTTCTATTATAGAAACAAATTGTGGTAAAATTTGTTTTTACCACATGGACAAATACTCAGAACAAATTATGGTTATATTTTCCAACAATATACACTGCAAAAACAGTAAGACCAAATGGAACCAGACAGGAAAGAATATAGAATATAAAAGAGTATTTCCACTTCTATAAAACCCTAGAAAAATTAAGTGTGCTGACCGAAACGAGAGGAGCTGTTGACTGGGGCAAGAGCTGGAAGGAAGGAACCATAAATGAGAAAGATCAAAGACATTTTGGGGGTGGGGAAAATGTTTCTTTGCTTAGAGGATACATGAAAGACTGTATCTGGGTAGATTTATTCACCAATAAGAGTTTATAGTATTAAAATGATATGTAAAAGAAAAATAAAATGGCTAATAAACTAAAATATAAATATATTTAGCCACACCCTGATTCTATCAAAGTCAAGAAATTCTATTTTCACAAAAGATTATAATTTGGGGGATTTTGCTTTGGATTTTCTCAGTATGTAGAAAAACAGTTTTCATTGTTTCAATATTATTCCCATCTCTGTACAACATGGAAAACTACTGACAACCAGGAATCACAAGTGGTATCTGGATCTGAGTAAAGGCTGAAAACTCAACTAATGACTGCTTTGTGTGTGTACACAGTATGTACAGATAAGCATACATGTGGAGGACAGAGATCAGCACTAAGTGTCTTTTTTGCTCTCCACCTTATTTTTGAGACAGGGTCTCTCAAACCTTGCCAGCCCCAGAAATCCACCTGGAGCCACTCCCTGGAGTTGGGAATACCTAGCTCTTCTCAGATGGGTGCTGGGATTGAACTCAGATCTTCAGGCTTATGCAGCAGGCACATTACTGACTCAGACATATTCCCTACCCTCAACTAATTTTATTTAAAGCCTAAACCTTGTCCTGGAATAGAAGAAATATCCCTTCTCTCTCAATCAGCGCAGCACCAGATCTTTACTCAGGTTTTTATCTTATATGACTGTCACCTACAAGTGCTGCTTCTATCCTATCAGGCAAAGTCTTATGGTCTCAGAATGGGTGTGTCTGCTGCATCTTTGTATTTTCACTAAACACTGAAGAAGGAGTTTACATATAATTGGTTATTACATTTCTTCAATTAACGAGTGACTAAAGGCTCAAACAGAATTCAAGGTTATCCATAGCTACACAGTAAGTTTGAGGATGCAGTCTCAAGTAGCTTGAGTGTGTTCTACCATGCTTAGACAAACAAAAACTACTAAAGTAGGTACACAGGATAACTACATACACTTAGGACTCATTTATCTACTTAACAATATAGAACGCTAAAAGGTACCAGATGCCAAGAGTGTCACAAAGAGTAAATTCTCAGTGGCCAAGCAGCTCATTTGGCAGAGTGCTTTTTTAGCACACCCAAAACCTTGAGTTCAATCTCCAACGATTCATAAAGCAAGTGTTATGATGAATGTGAATGATCCCAGTACTAGAAGGTGAGGCAGGGGATCATAAAATTCAAGGTCATTCTTGGCTACATAGTGAGTTTGAGGTCAGTGAAGAATACATGAGACCCTGTCTCAAAAGCAGAAGCAGAAACAAAAACAACAACAAACATCAAATGCTTAAACAGGGAATGGTGGTCTGTGCCTGTAACCTCAGCAGGAGGGAGATTTGAGAGTGGTAGATAAGGCGTCTGAAACTAACCTTTGTTATGTAGTAAGACCTTGCCTCCAAAACAATAAAATAAAAATAAACTGCTTAGTAAGTGCTATTCACAATAAAATGTACTAAGCAGTAAGATATATTTTACCAATACAAAAACATACTACAAAAATCTTTTGAAAGGCTGGAGAGATGCCTCAGCACTTAAGAGTACTTGCTGTTGCTCTTGCAGAGGACCTGGGTTTGATTCCCAGTCACATTTCACAGATGTGACACACATCTGCAACTTAAGTTCCAGGGGATCTGACCTCCAGCTACATATGTGGTACACATACATACATGCAAGCAAAACATACATACAAAAAAATCAAGAGAAGTCTAAAAAATATTTTGAGTGGCCAGGTATGGAGCTCATGCCTGTAATGACAACCTGGGAGGTGAAGATCAAGAGCCCAAGGCCAGCCTCAGCAAAACAGCAATTCAAGTTAGCTGGGCTGTATGACATCACTCTTCATCAACAACAGTGGTGGGAAGGGAGGAAAATGCTTTATAACATAGTATCCATTCAACACTCAGAAAGAAGGGTGCATCCTGACAGCTGGCAGCCTGGCATAAAGAAGAAGCATATTGAAAGAATCAATACACTTGGAGAAGGTTTCAGATTTGGGTTTTTTTGTTTGTTTGTTTTAGCTGGGCATGGTGGCTCACATCTACAATCCCAGCACCTGGGGGCTCATGAGGGTGGATTGCTAGGAGTTTATGGCCAGGCTGGATTACTTAGTGAGTAACAAAGCAGCCAGAACTACATATAAAGAGCTCATGTCAAAATAAACAAGAAGGAAGGGAGGGAAGGCTTCCACTTAAATATAAGTCAACAAGTGGAATTATAATATAAATAGAAATCACAGTCCATTGATAGACAAATAGTAGAAATTATAACAAAACACTTACCATTGAAAGGATTGATTCCTGCACTAATTCTTAAAATAATGGCTTCTTTTACTTCCTTTTTCTTTACACATCGAATACCCAAATTCTGAAAACTAAAAGCAAAAAATGAAACTTTCAAAATCACATCATAGTTAAAAAAAAACTATGACAGAAATCAAACATACTCAACATTGAAAAGTCATCTCTGCCACACCAGCCTATAGGTCACGGATCCTGTTTCTAACTGTGATAACAAAGATACAAGAGAAACAAACGTAAGCCTGTCTAAGAGAACTGTTAATAGAAAAACAGCACATGGTGACATGCCTTTAATCCCAGCACTAGGAGATGGAGGCAAGTGGATTACCTTGGGTACCTAGCAAGTTTGAGGCTAGCCTGGAATCTGGGAAAACCTGTCCCAAACTGAAAAAGTATATAGAATAATATATAACTTTCAAATATACTATTTTATAATTACATTTGGCCAAGGTAGATAAACATTACAAACAAAACAAACAAACAAAACCACCAAGAAGCAAAATTTCATCTTCCAAACAAATTCATGATCATTTTTCTAAAATTGGTGTATCAAGAGGTACAAAGATAGCTGGACCCTGAAATAGGCAGGTATGTTTTTCTTAACTTACAGCAGTGTTAACCTATGTATTTAAAAAATGTATAGAAGTGGCTAGTGCATTAAAAAAAAATCTATATACATTACCAAACTTAAAAGTCAAGTGATCAGAGCTGAGCATCAGTTCTGGCTTCATGAGCATTCTAGGTTTGCTAGCACCACTTGGGCACAGAGACAACCTATTAGACCTGAGCCTCTGTGGCCCCACTTATGCACAACTGTCCACTCTGATGAGGGGCCAGGCTAGCCTTCTTAATATTTGATTCCCTCTGCTCATTTATGCTGCCTGCCTAACTTATCACTGAAAAATGTATCATAAAAATACAGCTGGTGTTGTACAAGGTCTTGCTGTGTACTTTAGCCTGGCCTCAAGGTTTTCATAGGCAACAGAATACACTTTATGCCATGTTATATGATTACAATAGAGGAAATGAAGTATTTTTATTAGAGAGGGTTAATACTAACAATATTTAGCAACAGTTTCAAAGGGTCATTTATGGAAAACTTCTCAATAGCTACAAATATTACTCATTTGCATATGTGTAATACAAATGATGATGGGGGAACTCCCCTACCACCATCCAGTCATACTTGTTCCCACATGGAAAAACCATGACATCATCTGAGATGGGTGGGTGTGAATAAGGAAGCAAAACTCAATGATAAGAACATCACTATTTCTTTAAACTTCGCTTGGCACTTGCAGCCAGAGGCTGCCTGGTTCGCCTTACTCCATGTTCATACTGCTGTACGTTCATGCTTCATGCTTGGCACTCACACCTGTGACTTCATTAGCACCTGAAATAACTCTGCCACTTCCTTCCTCCTCCTCCAATAACAAAAAATAAGTTATACATTTTTAATCCTTTCTTGAAATCCTGCAACAAAATAACTCTTCACCCTAACATACACGAGTTGGTTTTCTTTCACCTGAATAACCATATCCAATATGCACGGAGGGTTAGCTCAGTAGTGTGGTACCTGTCTAGCACATCACACCCTGGAATCAGCCCAGTACTAAAGAGAGAGGAAAGAAGGGAAGGAGGTGAAAGCTCTGACTTAAGGAAGTCAAGAATCATGGGGCATCTGGTCATCCTCTCAATGCGTGCCTCCACAGTCATTCAACACAGTTTGGAGTCCCAACTGCGCACTAAAACTCTCAAAAGGAATGGAGATACATTTTCTTCCTTCATGAAACTTAGTGTTTGGAATTGGGGGTTGGCAAACTCTAACTCCAAATTCAGCATACTGCTCATTTTGCAAATAAAGTTTGTATTGGAACATAAGCATGTTCATTCACTCACACATCTTTTGTGGATGCTTTCCTGCCACTGAGTAGGGCATACAGTTCAAAGGGCCTATGATACTACTAGAATTTAAAAACAAACAAACAAACAAACAAACAAACAAGAAATAACCCTGCTAGCTCAAGTCTTGTGAAGTAAGTAAGTCATATGTAAAAAAAAAAAAAAAAAAAAAAAAAAGAACTGAACTAGGAAGACAAAAGAAATAGGTAATAAAAAAGCTCCTCTGAAAGAACACTGTGAAGAGAGGAAGCTAAAGGAACACTCTCATGACTGCAATGCAAGATTAGAGGCACTAAGCCGGGCAGTGGAGACGCATACCTTTAGACCCAGCACCTGGGAGGCAGAGGCAGCAGATCTCTGAGTTCAAGACCAGCCTGGTCTACAGAGTGAGTTCCAGGACATCTAGGGTTACATGGAGAAACCCTGTCTCAAAATAACAAACAAAAATCCAACAACAACTACATATATATATATATATATCACCATATATATATATATATATGTGTGTGTGTGTGTGTGTGTGTGTGTGTGTGTGTGTGTGTATATTATCACTAGAGTGGGACAAAAGATAAAAGCCAGGGGCCATATGGAAGAACAGCCAGAAAACTACAGGTTACAACAAGTTTATCTTCACAGAAATCAAGAAAGAGTATTTCAAGACACAAATGACTGACTGAAAGTTTGAAACAGTGCTGTAAGATCAAGACATGCAGGCATCATATTTCTTGTTAAATGTGTATTCCTAGGGCTTTTTGTATTTTGTGTTATTAGAAGTTATAAGAGGAACTGTTTTGGAGATAATGTCTTGCTGTGTACTCTAGGATAGTCACAATTTTTTTTTTTTTTTGTAGATCATACCGAATGAAGAGATTAATCACAACATATCTTTTCTTTACTTTCAACAATATAAAGAAGTACACCTGGCCAGACACAGTAATGCATGCTTCCTTATAATCCCAGTGCTCTGGAGGCTGAGGAAGGAGGACCACTACAAGTTGGAGGCTAAGCTGAGCTACACAGTGAGATTCTGTCTCAAAGCAGTCAAAACCTAAAAAATCAAGAAGTGGTAAACAGTTCAGGTAGCAGATTTCCAGCCTAACATGCGTGAAGTCTTAAGTTCAATCTGCATAAACTGGAGGTAGGGTCTTATGGCTAATATCTCACACCTGGAGGCTCAGTATTTGAATCCTCTGGAAGGTAACCCTAGCCTACAGGAAACTCTGTCCTAAGGGGGAAAAAAGCCAGGCAGAGGTGGCGCACGCCTTTAGTCCCAACACTGGGGAGGCAGAGGCAGGTGGATCTTTGAGTTTGAGGCCAGCCTGGTCTACAGAGCTAGTTCCAAGACAGTGAGGGTTACACAGAAAAACTGCTTTGAAACAAAACAAAACAAACAAAACAAAAACAAAATAATAACTTAAAAACATACGCCTGCTGAGCAAAACAGGGCGGTGTTCCCTGTAATGTCAGGACTTGGGAGACGAAGGCAGGGAGAGAAGTACAAAGTCATTCTACAGAGTAACTCTGAGCCCAGCCTAGGCGACATTAGGAAGAACTTCTACTAACTATCATGTGCGCTATCTATTAATAAAGAATGAATGCCAGTGGTAAAAACAAAAATTTTAATATCAGGTTGATGAGATGGGTCAGCGGGTAAAGGCATCAGGCAACCTGAGTTCAATCCTCAGGGTCACATGGTGGGGAAAAGAACCAGCTCCACCAGCTGAACCAACCCTGACCTCCACATGCACCTCAAGCACATGTGTTCTCCCCTCCCCACAGATTAAAAATTAAAATGTAATTAAAATGTAAATGTACATGTTATGGTCAATTAAATACAGAATTAATTTTGCTAAAAAGTAAAATTATATCTTTGTCCTATTACTGAAGATTTCTATCACTGTATACTTACAACAAAGGTCTGCGTTCTGGTCCAAATTCTGCTTCATAGTACCCATCTCTGCAATCTTTTCCAACTAAATCATGAGGATGGGGTTTATATGGGTCGTTCTTTGTTACTAATGTAATTCTTACTTTTCCTTTTCCATAGTAGTTCATAATCTGAAAAGGGAAATTAAATACACAATCTGTAAGTATATCTTGTTAACAACAGATCTACTAGATAGGTATTGTGGCACATGCCTATAGTCCCAGCATTTGGAAGGCTGAAGCAGGATCGCACAAGTTCAAGGTTAGCCAGGGCTGCATACAATAATGCTCTGTTTTAAAAGCCAACAAATAAAAAGAACTGATCCATTAATTTAAGTTCAATTTATATAATGTAGTCAGCATGTAATAAAGTTCAAATATTCAGCAGTTTATTTGAGATTAAAGTTTTCAGAGAATAAGTCAGCAAGGAAAATTTACCTTTCAATTCCTAAAATGTTTCTTTCTGCCATAATTTCATCTAGCTTTATCATCTGTTTATTTTCCTTTTAAAGCAGGTAAGCAGACAAGGCATTATGGTGCACTTTTAATCCCAGAATTTAGGAGGCAGAGGCAGACAGATTTCTGTGAGTTCAAGGCCAGCCTGGTCTACAGAGTGAGTTCCAGGACAGCCAGGGCAACTCAAAGAGACCCTGCCTCAAAAGTCCAAAATAAATAGTTCTCACATTTACCAGCCTTTGTTGTACAAAACTTGCTCCTTAATTTAAAACTGTTGAGGTTGGTCTGTTGCTATGTATTGTAATGCTAAACACTGGCCCTGGTTGCTTCAGGAGATGGAAGATTCTCATGTACACCAAATGATGCTATACAACCTTGACCCCCAACTTATCCCTGATTGGTCAATAAAGATGCCTATAGTCTATAGCTGGGCAGAAGAGAGATAGGTGAAGTTTTGGTTCCTGGCCTTGGGGACTGAGGCAGGAGACCATGAGGGAAGGAGATGCTGGAGAGAGAAGAAGATGCCATGGGATAGGTGAATCATGAAAACATGGCCTTGAAGGCTGGCCAATTGCAGTAAGAGTGACCCAGGCAGAACAGGGCAAATTATAACTGAGGGTTATTGATAGGAAAGTAGATACTAATAGCTTAGAGGGCTGACATCTGCCCAGCTCTCATGCTTTAAAGGCTTATCATAAATATAAAGGTTTTAAGTTTTTAATCTAGGAACTAAGTGATCCAAGGCAGAGTAGAACCCCCTTGATTATATATTTACTACCACAAAGACCTACTGGGACAGAAAAGATTCAAATCTTACATATAATTTAGATGAATAAACTAAGATGATTTAAAAAGAACTAAGAACTGGTGAGATGGTGCTACAGGTAAAGGCACTTGCCACCAACAACTTCAATCTCTGGATCTCATAGTAGCACACGGAGAGAACACATACAGGCACATGCACACACACACACACACACACACACACAGAGAGAGAGAGAGAGAGAGAGAGAGAGAGAGAGAGACAGAGACAGAGACAGAGACAGAGACAGAGACAGAGACACAGAGACAGAGACAGAGACATACACAGAGAGAAAGACAGAGACAGAGAAGGAGAGACAGAGAGAAACAGAGAGAGAGTAAGAAAGAGAGAGAGAGAAGTATCAAAAAAAAAAAAAAAAAAGCCAGAGTCCTCTAAGACCACATAGCCCATGAAAAATCTTGTGGCAAAAGAAGGTAAAAATAGAAGCAGGTTTTGGAATTCACACCTGACTGTACCCACGCCATAGGTGAGGGAAAGCTGGGATCTTGGTGGAGGGTGTGACCATCAAAGCAGCACGAGCAAGACCTGCCTCTTTGGAGGGACCTCCTTCCAAAAGTGTCTGAAGCCTCTTCTCAAAATATGCCTGAAGAACCATCTCCAGAACTTAGGGTGTGTCTGGCTGCACACTGTAGACAGCAGCAACATGTGCTCTGAGCTGCCTTGCTACTTCCAGATCTACCTGGATGAACTGGAGTAGGGGATGAGGATTAAGACACACTGCTCTGGAATGCTTTACTTTAGGAACCAAAATTTTTTCAAGAGGAGCCAAAAATGACTCACAGGGTTGGAAAAATAGAATTTGAAATTAACTTTTCACTGTATGTCTTTAATTTGAACACTTAGAAAGAATTTAGATAATCCAAAGCAATATTGTTGCAACAAATGTTATTTAAAACCATGAAGTTATGGGCCTGGAGTGATAGCTCGGCAGCTAAAAGCACTTACTGATCTTCCATAGAACCAGAGTTCAGACTCCAGAATCCATGTTACAAAGTTCACAATTGCCTGTAAGTCCAGCTTCAAGGGATCTGATACTCTCTTCTGGCCTCTGTGGGCCTATGTGTATACACACACACACACACACACACACACACACACACAGACACACACACACGTACACACATGCTCTCTCACACACACATATATACATACATACATGCATAAATACATATATAAAAATCTTTTTTTAAAATTAAGTTTGTACACTAAATAGGACAAAAGGCTTTCGACATACTATTGTACAACATGGTGACTATGTACATGCACTGTATGTTTCAAAAAACTAGGAGGACTTAGAATGTTTCCACAAGGAATGGTAAATGTTTGAGGAGCTAAGTAAGTTTAACTTAATTGAAGCATTACATGATGTATACATACATGTATTATATATTATACGATATCCCATTAATATGTATAATTTAAGCATCTATATATCAGTTAAAACTATAAACACAGAAATTTGGAAATCAATATATAATTTGGCAATTGACTTATTTTTTAATTTTGTAATTCTTAGGCTCAATAAAATAAACTGTAAATAATAAGCTAGTTCTAAAACGGTGATTTGAGATCTATTGATGAAAAATTAAGAACCATCTTTCAAAATCCATTTTGTGATGGTGTCTTCCTTTTATCCATATGAGTCTCTAGGCCTAGGCCATCTCTGCCCACCACAGCCTCCCAAGTAGATGAGATTCTAGTGGGTGACATTGCCTCTGACTTCTATTAACTTTGTTTTCATTTGTTTGTAGAGACAAAGTCTTGCTTAAATAGCCCAGACTGGCCTGGAACTTCTTATATAGCCAGGTAGTCCTTAACTCAATATCTACCAGGTTTTGCCTCCCAAATGCTTGTCATGTGCTACCACACCAACTCACTATTAAGGTTTTTCTTAATTGGTACTTAAATGATAAAAATTAGGTAGGCATGATTGCACATGTTTATAATTTCAGTATGAAGGAACAGAGGCAAGAGGCAAGATAACTACAAGTTTAGGACTAATGATTTTGTTTCAAAACACTGAACATGAATAAATAAATAAATAAATTATAAAAATTAAAAGGCAAGTAAATATAATTTATAAATATAAAATATACCTTATAAATATGGTATATTTGCTAAATTCATTTTCAACTTAAAAAAAAACTGTTTTCACAGGCTAGGGATATATATCAGTGGTAGAACATTTGTTTAGCATTCCTAAGACTCCTAGGTTCAATCCCCAGTACTGTCTGTCAAAAAAGATAAAGAGACCAGTAGCTTGAGCCTGTAGTAGCAGCACTCCTATCAGGAGATGAGAGTCAGAAACAGGGACCAAGTGTATAGAATGGAAAAACAGCAAAGACACCCTGTCTCAAAGGCAAGAATGAGATGCCAACCCACCCAACACTGTCCTGACTCCCACATGGGCACTGAGGTACCTGAGTGTCTGCATTCACACACACACACACACACACACACACACACACACACACACACACACGAAGAAGAGGAGTGATACTTTAAATGATGTTAATAACTCAGAATTTTGGAGATAAGCATAAAGGTATGAAAAAAGGGAAGGGAAAAGTTATTAATAGCCCCTACACTAAAAGATCAAAAAATGTTCCAAATCCATCTTTAACATATACAATGATTCCCTTGACCAGTATACATACAGAATGCTTTTTCCTCATTAAATGCTTTGTGTTAACAAAAGGGATCTGATCCAAAGCTGTCAGTGTACAATAAGAACTGTGAATCACTGCAGTTATATTAATACATGAACTTTATAGCAGGAAAGATTCCACATTTTAAAGAGATGTCCCTACACACCTAGCTAATGAAGAGCAAATACAAAGAAGAAAGAGGGAACCAGAGCATGTGGTTGCAAAAGACTGTTAAACTGAGCCTTCTGCCAGGTGGTGGGTGGTAATGCACACCCTTAACTGAAGAGGCAGAAGCAGGGGGATCTCTCATCCCCTGTCTGGTCTACACAGAATGAGTTCCAGAATAGCCAGGACCACACAGAGAAACCCTATCTAGAAAACAATAAAGCAAAATGAACCACTAAAAGTGAGATACTGAAGAAAGGCCCATTACCTGGATAGATGGGTATGTCCGGTTGTTGTCTGTGCTGCGCTCCCCTGGAATGCTGCCTGCTGATCGCCCTTCACACTTGTATCTAAACCGCATTCCCCTCTGCCTTGGCTGTTCAATTATTTCCACATATGGATTATAGCCACCTGAAATTTTTAAAAAGAACAGGGCAATGAGATTAGAATAGTAATATAATAGACTTTAATGGATTGGTTTTTCGAAAACAAAGATCTTTGTCCTTCCCAACATTAAATAACAAAGTTAAGGCTGGGCGGTGGTGGCACACGCCTTTAATCCCAGCACTTGGGTGGCAGAGGCAGGCGGATTTCCGAGTTCGAGGCCAGCCTGGTCTACAGAGTGAGTTCCAGGATAGCCGGAACTATACAGAGAAACCCTGTCTCGAAAAACCAAAAAAAAAAAAAACAAAAAACAAAAAAAAAAAACAAAGTTAAATTGTAATCATCAAAGATTGAGTGAGGAAGATACCATCTTCTTATACAAACTAAGTTCCTACGTAGTATTAACACATAATTGATGAGTGCTTTATTACTTAACATCTATACCTAATGAGTGTATTAAGTTCTTAGAGTTACCTGTCCACATGAGGCCAATTAGAAGGTTTTTCTCCCAGCATTTCCCAAGAAAGGTGAAGAAAATAGTATTCAGAATTACATTATATTCCAAAACTGAGTAAAATGTACTTAACTGCTTTCTTTTAAATTAGACTATCACTGTATGAAAGAACACTCACTGAAAATTAAGCTTATGTCCTAGCATAGACAAGTCTGGGCTATCAAAGGATCTACACACAATATACTAAAACAGTATATTGACTTTAGGCTCAACTAAAGCTTCAAATCAGTTCCATCTGAATCTTCTCCAAAATGTAACATAGAATGTGGAGATAATAAAGTAATTTACTTTCCATAACAAATGTAACTCAACATATGTGCCCTTAGGATAAAACACTATTAATATAACTACCAAAGTAAGTGTGTTCAGCGAAAGAAGCTAATCTAAAACAAACACATACTATATGATCCATTTACATGAAACTCCAGAAAAGGAAGCCAATCTATAATGAAAGAAAGGTAATCATTATTTGTCTAAACTTGGTAGATGAGAAAGTTTGGAGGATGGTGGATATGTTTATTTTTATAGTGTTGATTAAGATATATGTGTGTGCGTATGTGTGTATGTATATGCACACACACACACACACACACACACACACACACAATTATATTTCCAAGTGTGGAGGGCCAGGCCTTTAATCTTAGCAATCTCAAAAACGGAGATAGGCTGATCTCTGTGAGTTCAAGACCACCCTTAACTATATAGCAAGTTTCAGGCCAGCTGGGCTACATAATGAGATCTTGAATTAAAAAAACTAAAAAATAAAAAAAAAGTTTATATATAATTATTTCATTATAATGAATTAATTATGTCAATAAAACTTTAAAAATATATGCATCTTCACCCTTTAGCCAAGCCATGGAAATAAAAGTTCCATAAAATTGACTGTGTTTTCATGTTAGGGCAGGTAATCATGTGATTTTACTTTAGGAGTATAAATTCCCCAAACCATAAATCCATCTCACTAAGGTTTATCCTGTTAGAATGTAAACAAGCTTCAGAAATGGTGAACCAATGGATATTTTAATATAGTATGGGACAAGGTCTATTCCAAACCAGGCACTTTTCTTTTCCATGAACTTGCAGTGATTTTCCTGCTTTTGCCTCCTGAGTTCTATCAGCAAAACAAAATAAGATCCAGCAAGACCCTGTGTTAATAATGTTATTAATATTCTCTATAAAATATGTGTTAAACTCCTCCAAGTATCACACATACAAGAGGTAGTCAGGAAATGGTACTACTATTACTTCAGATGCTCGCACTCTCTCTCTGTCTCTCTGTCTGTGTCTGTGTCTGTCTCTCTCTCTCTCTCTCTCTCTCTCTCTCTCTCTCTCTCTCTCTCTCTCTCTCTTTCTCTCTCTCTCTTTTTCGAGACAGGGTTTGTCTGTGTAGCCCTGGCTGTCCTGGAACTCACTCTGTAGACCAGATTGGCCTCGAACTCAGAAATCTGCCTGCCTCTGCCTCCCAACTGCTGGGACTGATTGAAGGTGTGTGCCACCACTGCCCGGCCTCAGATGCTCTCTTGAAGACAGTGACACCCTCACTATCACAACGGCTACTCTGAAGGACCTTATACCCAACAGTGAGCAGTGACTAGTATACATTGCAATTATATTAGTGTACAAAAGGGGGAAATACTAACAAAATTCTACAGAAAGTTATAATAAGAACAAAAGAGGAATCTAACAGTTTAAGAGAGGGAAAATGTAACAAAACAAGAGTGGAAAGACATTTTAGAAAAAGGGAAGTAATTGTCCATGATATCAACTACTAATGGAAGTGGAGTGCAATTCCACTCTTAGAAAGACAGCCAAAGTCCAAGTACATTCAGTAATATGGATTTTATTGTATATGTGAAAAGCAATCAATGCTTTTATTCAGGGAAATCACAAACTCAGATTAGCTTTCTAGGGTAAGAATTCTGATGGTAGTGGATAGACTAAAAAAAAGAAAAGAAAGTGATCACTTTAAAGATGACTTATATACACACACATACATTTTTCTCCTATACATACATACATACATACATACAAGAGGTTAACAACAATAAAATAGAACAATTATAACAAATGACTAAAACAAGTTTATTTAAAACTTTATGAAATTTTCCTTTTAATATTTTTTAACTACAGTTGATTACAAATAAATGAACTGAAGAGAATCAAACTATAGGTAAGTGGAGGGTATTATCATATGAGCAAAAATGTGGACATGTCTAAAATATGGCTGTTATAAAAATACAAGATTATTTCAAAAAACAAAACTGACATATTTTGATATCTAAACATCAAAGCGAAATTAATCACTAGTGGCGAGGGTCTGGGGAAACAACTCAGTCAGAAAAGTGCTTGGCATTCAAGTACAAGATCCTGAGTTCAATCCCCAGCATCCATTAAAAATAGCCAGGCATGATAACATATCCCCATAAGCCCAGTGCTGAAGAGGAGACAGGAGGGATCTTGGAGTTCACTGGCTTGCCAGCCTACCCTAATGAGTGAGTACTAGGTCCCCATAAGACAGACAGACAGACAGACAGACAGACAGACAGACAGACAGACACACACACACACACACACACACACACACACACACACACAGAGCAGGGGGCGGGGGCAGGGAGAGGGAAAGCACTTATGGCCATGTGGTGTCTACTTTGAGTTACTTAATAAATTATTGCTGCTACCTTTAATTTTATTCATTTTGATTTAGACTTCTTGCATTTGAATCTATCACTCATTTGCTTATTCAAATGACAGAAAGCAGGCTTAAGGATCTGGGTACAATCTCAGTACCACCAGAAACAAAACAAAAGAACTCAAATAAACAAACAACAAACACACACAAAAAAAGAGAAAACTATTTTAATCCAACAAACTCCATAACAATTACTGAAAATATGAGGCAAATGAGTATTTTATAATATGTGGTGTATCATTGTATATGTAAAATTTACATATTAATTTTAAATATTTCATAGTCTGTGCATTCTTGTAGGACAACTTAAAAGAATGTACCTTTCTCTTCAAATGTGTTAAATTCAACATGATTTTTTTTCAGTGGCATCTTAAAAAACTTATGTGGTTGAACTAAAAGGTCAAATAAATCCCAGCCCATTACTTAAGACTTGTTCTGATGGGAAATTGATATATCATGGCATCATTAATGGTAGCTTGTTACCTTTTTTGAAGGAGAAATATAAAAAAAATTACAGGTCATTCAAAGAAAGTTACTCATTTCTTTTAAACCAGTGAGTATATTTATAAAACTATGAAATACAAAGGACTTAAGACTAAGTATTTTTTTAAATATCTTAAAGTAGTAAGAATTAGCTATTGTCATGTAATTTCATGCATTTATATTTATTTTTCTTCTTGTAGAAATTCTTCATTGAGCCAGGCAGTGGCTGGGTATGCCTTTAGTCCTGGCACTGGTGAGGCAGAGGCAGGTGGATCTCTTTGAGGCTAGCCTGGACTACAGCGAGTTCCAGCACAGCCAGGGCTACACAGAGAAACCCTGTCTCAAAAAACAAAAAAGCAAAAATATAACAACAATAAAAAGGAATTCTTCATTCATAAGCCTCACTCAAAAAAAAAAATTCAGAATTTATAGTCTACATTCCCCAATTGGGAATAACTTTCCCGTCCTATAAACTAACATTCATAGTTTTTTTGTTTACAGCAATTATTCCAAAAAAATTTTTTTTGTTTAGGGAAAATTAACTATTGTGTTCTTTATCTTTTGAGACAGTGCCTTATCTATGTAGGGTTAACCTCTAACTTGTCTTGTAGCCTAGGCTGGTCTTGAATTTCTAAGCCTCTGGCCTTTACTTTCCTAGTGTTGAAATTACAGCCTCCACTATCACAGACTTTGTACAGTGCTGGGCCCAATCAGAGCTTCTCAAGACTGGGTAGCTATTCTACCAATTGAGCTACATCCCTTTTGAGACAGGCTCTCAAGTAACCAGGGCAGGCATCACTCAGTATGTAGCTTGAACTTCTGATCTTCCAGACTCTACCTTCCAAATACTAGGATTATAGAGTTCTGCCACCCTACCCAGCTTTGTTATTGAAATAAAACTACACATTTGACTTCTTCAAGTTACTGAATAGTGGAAATTGTATTATTCATTAATGTCCTAAACTAACATCTGTGGGGAGATTAAAATTCCAATGCTCTTTTGTGTCAGTGATTCAAAAAATTAAAGGACTATATTAATGATTCCTCCTTTTTTGGTGAAAAAAACCACAGTACTTCACATGTACCTGAACAATTACATCTTCATGCTTCCTCATATCTGCTCATATTCCGATTTAACTGTAGCCTTCCTAGCTAGGAAATCATTGATATTATGTGTCAGTAGAATGATCCAATCATGTCCTTCCTTGGTACTGTCTTACAATGCCATTCCTCTTGAAGATGAAAAATGAAAAACTGTAGTCCTCTCTGGAGAGTATGAAGGAAAAATTATAAACCAAGGAACTTTAGGGAAAACAAATACTATTCCCTAAGATTACAGAAAGTCACTATTGTTTTTAAAAGCACAGAAATGTTTTCAAAGTTGTTTCTAAACAATTTAGTTAAGGTATTTTCTTTTAACCAGGACAAGTGTAAAGTCTGGATTGGTCCCTATATTTTGAATTTCATTGCAAAATGCTAATATCTACTAGAATAATTTTTGAATTATAGCTAAAACACTTGCAATATAGTTATGATTTCATTTGTACTTAGGTAAAAAAAGAATGCTCTCTGAAAACACTGAGCCTATTTAAAATCTCAAGTATGAGTTTTAGGATTAAAAAAATTAGAAATTAGATTTTAAGATTAAAAAGAAATTAGAAATTTCTTTTACATTAGAAACATTAGAAATAGATCAATTGTCACAATTATATATAAGATAGGATACACCAACAAAAATGTTATTGCTAGAATGAGAAGCCATAATTAAGTACACAATGAGACTATATTACATATATTAATTATAATACCAATTAAAACACACACATAGGTATTTCTCACAGATTCTCTTAACTTTTACTCTTCATAAAGAGAACTGGTGTTCATTTAAGAGTTGATAAAACTTCAAAATAATATAAAATTTTGAGGAAAATAATAATTATTAATAAAATATTATTATTATTATTATTATTATTATTAGTTTATTTTTTGAGACAGTCTCATTGTGTGGTCTGGCTGGCCTGGAACTTGCTTTATAGAACAGATTAGGAACTTGTTTATAGAACAATTAAGGTAAAAATACTTTAACTAAATTGTTTAGAAACAACTTTGAAAACATTTCTGTGCTTTTAAAAACAATAGTGGCTTTCTGTAATCTTAGATAAGAGTGTTTGTTTTCCCTAAGGTTCCTTGGTTTATAATTTAACAGGCCTTAAATTCAGAGATCTATCTGCCTCTGCCTCCAAGTGCTGGTATTGAAGGAATGGACCACTATGCCTGTCATAAACACATACATACACAGTACAGTAACAAGTTTTAATAATATAGCAGCGAGGAAGTCAAGGAACTAACAAATCTGACGACCAAATGGATGTCTCCTGTGTCTATAGCCACAGGAGAGCTAGGGAAAGAATGATAGAGTGAAACTCTTTCATGAGGCTTTTTTTTTTTTTTTTTGAAAGAATAAAAGTCATAGGTGTCATTAAACTGCAGAGGTTTAATTACAACTAAGCTTCAAAATAAAATCAACTTTTAAATTTATGTAACAAGAAAAAAGTTGTTAAGCATAAAACCTCAATAACAGATATGGCTATAACCTCTAACCTAAAACAAATACAAATATTGTAAGAATATAAGGTGAATATTTAGATTCAAAGTCCCTAGAACAAAGTTTGTTCTGGGGCTCTACATCAGAAGCCAAACCATAACCCAACCTCACAGAGATCTGAGGAGAAATGAAACACTTCAAGAATAAGATGCAGACAGATTTCTGAAAAGACCTTCCAAATTAATGTAAATACTCTAAAGACCAACTGCCTAAGACATGAAGAAGTAGAGACAACAATGTAATGTATTCAAGGAAGCAGCCCAAAGTTCAGATCCAAGCATAGACAGGATTGTGGATAAAGCAGGCAAAAAAATGTCTGGCAAATTGTCATTCTCCCAGTCACCAACCAACCAACCTCATTCAATTGAAAGAAAGATAGCCTTTGATTGCCCTTTATATAAAACATTGCTTTGAACCACTATCAGAGCCTTGTTTACAATACAGCACACAAATGACGGTCATACTAGGCACAGTTGAGAACCTACACTAGAGAGCCTCTTTCTCATAAAATCCTAGGTAAACGGATTTTGCCTGGAACACAAAGGAGCAAGCAACTACTAATCACACACTCCCAATATCACCTCCATTCAGAACTTTCTGATGAGTGTTCAACTGATGTATGGATCACAAGGCAATCAAAGCGATGTAAGATTCAATGTTGTGGATATAGGAAAAACAAAACAAACAACAAACTAAAAACCAGTCCTAAGAGGTTTTTACCTACTAGAATGCAAAAGTAATGTTTAAAGTCTTTCCTAGAATAAAAAAATACATGGTAGGGCCAAATCATCTCTATTAAGATTTCAGACTTAAAAATACAAGAGACCCAGTTAATACAAATTTCAAAGGAACATTTTTTTGATAAATATATCTTCCTCTGCAATATTCAGATAATATGCTCATAAACACAATCATGCAGAGAACCCATATGGGAGAAAACTGAAACAAAAAAAATTCTGAGTCCCTTAATTGTACTTGAGAAAAAGACCACATATACCCTGTGTTCTCAATTACGATTATGCCCATCATTTTCTCCATTCATTCTGATGTATACTGTTAGTATACACTATACATCACTAATTATTATAACACCTTTATCTCTTTTTCATGTGCTTCGTTTCTGAAACAAATCGTATTTGTGAGCAGTCTTACTTAAAAAAAAAAAAAAAAAAAAGGAAGTCATTTGTTTTAGCGAGCCACTCCTAACTTCCAGCTCTATAAAAGTATAAGTTGTCTCACAGCTACATTCACTTTTATTGGGGGAAAAAAAGGTTATTTTGAAATTCACATACAAAAAGTTGGTGAATAGTAAGGTCTACAAAAATAATTCCCCCCTGTACTTCCTGTTATGTGACACAGCAGAATCATATTAAAGAAAAAATGTGACTAAATACAAACTTTCTACATTTTAAAGTACATTTCACCAAAGACAGTCTTAGTCATTAGTAACAGAGTATGTGCCTTACAAGTAACTGTGCATCTCCCTCCATTTTGTTCTTTTTAGGAAATAATGAGAAGTTTTGAATATGGACACAAGACATCTAACCTAAATAGAATACAATTGCACGAATAATGACTACCTAAATATGCAGACCTTTGATCAGGAACATTTTCTTCAGGTTGCCTGCTATAATTAATCTTATCAAAAAGCTAGAACCAAAGCACAGTATTGTTTAAAAGGCAATGAAAATCAGCTTAATGGCTAGCTAGGAAGTCTTAATTTGCTAATTTATCTGAACAATAATTAGAATCATCATATAAAATCCCGTTTTCTCAGGACCTTTATATAATTCTGCTCATGAGATTATGATCTATGACACTTTACATTTATAGGTACCACCTATTAAATTACACATACCTATTTACATATGACATCCGGAGAGGAATGAATAAATGATTTTTTTTTTTTTTTTTTTTGGTTTTTTTGAGACAGGATTTCTCTGTGTAGTCCTGGCTGTCCTGGAACTCACTCTGTAGACCAGGCTGGCCTCAGACTCAGAAATCCGCCTGCCTCTGCCTCCCAAGTGCTGGGATCAAAGGCATGTGCCACCACCCCCCAGCAAACGAATGGTCTTAAATGCTTGATAATCAATATGAATACTTTTCAAGGTTTCAGTACTATATTGTAAAAAAAGAATCTAAATTACATAATCATAACTTAAGCAGTTTTATTGCTTTTAAATTACTATTTCAAATGGAGTGGGAATTTTAAATTCATTTCATAATTTTTCTCTATCTGGTCTTTATAACTGATAAGGTACCCAGACTCCTTTAAACTATATTTTTGCCTAGAAACTTCATGTAGCTGAATTACAATTTAAATGACATGATGTATTTTAAGTAGTCTCATTTAGTGCAACCCTTGATAAAAGATCAAAAAGCAAGAAGATAATGACACTACAGCTTACAGATTTGTCTTCTATGTTTGTTGGGATTTTTTTTCTCTCACAGTACTGAGAACTGAACCCAGGGCTTCGAAGAAGCTGGCCAAGCCCAACCCAACTTCTAAATCCTTAAAACTTGCCATTTCTTTTAAAAGTTCCCCCTTTTAACTTTTCGAATCATTTGTATAACAGCACAAAATATGTATCCTTAGGCAAACTGCAATTGTATTACATTTTAAAATCATAGCTGTCTTACAGTTCTTTAATAAATGATTTTTTCTGTTGAAAAATTTTCAAGTATTGCATTCATGCTCAATATTAATAAGATCTTATTAAGTAGATAAGGGCAGAGCTGTTTTAACAAAGCTTGCCACTCTTTACAAATTTCATACAAAAATCTCTTTCTGATTACCAATGAATTAAATATTTAAAGTCTTTCTGTGCTTCTAATCTGAACATGAGTTAAATTTACGAATTTACTAGAGCATCTGAAAGCCTGGCTTCATTTAAATGGGTAAAGAGAAAGTTGAAATATTTTAAACTACACTTGTTTTCTCATGAAAACCACAGACAAACTGAAATCAAGTGTCATGTGAAACACCCCAGTTTCCTTTACGGCCTACAGCAGGAGTTATGGTATTGTTCTGCTCAACTCTTAAAGAGTTCACTAAGCTTTCCACTTCCTCTTCTCTGCCAGACGTCGGCTGCCTTCTGCTGAGGGTCACTGGGAAGGTAAGGGTTAGTGTCCTACTACGACTGAAGGTGTCATTTCAGCTCGCACGGCCAGGAAAGTGCCCACCACCACCTCGGCTGCTTCAAACTGTTTCTTATAAATGTGTCCTCCTCAAAGCAGAGGATCCAATACTTACTAGTGGCAGATAAACACTGACACTAAATGATGACATTTTCAACCCTACCAGTTACTTTAAAGCATAATCAAAAATCCGTCTTGCCCTCTTGCTGCTAACCAAATGTGCGTGCAGGGTTGGGGTTGGGGGTAGAAGGGGTCGAGGTCTCTACTGTAAACTACACAAGCAACACCTTTAAAAGCTCGTGGGGGCGGGGGTAGTGTTTTCGCTTGGAACAAATTAAAACGCCACCGAGGACTTTCACAGCCAAGCCACACTCTGTACCGGTGTCAGCCCAAGAGTCATTAGTTCCCAGCACGATTGGACTTAAAAAAAGAAAGCTCGCCTGAGGTCCGTTGGTTCCTCTTTTTTGTTCGAAAATGTAAAAACGGGTCTCTATACCACTGAGTCTTTAACCGCGAGGCTTCTCCGCTCTCCTTTACGGAGATTACCCCCGGTGATCCTAAAAGCACGCCGTTGGGAATTTCAAAGGTTCCGGCTATTAGGAGCGGATCAGATTACATACACAGCGCCGCTTTGATTTCACGCGCAAACCCCGGAGCGGGCAACTTTTTAAACGGCTGACAATTTGCCAGAGGAGAAGACTTGAAAGGCAGACCGTCCCAACCCCGAACGGAGGCCCCGACGGCTCCTTCCCGTGACCCGCAGGTGCTCGCCCCGGTACTCACTCGAGGCCATAGCTCGGCTCCGCGCGCCTCTCGCTGCAGCTTCCAGCGTCCGGCCAGGGGCTGCAAGCCAGGCAAGCCAGGCAGCCAGTCAGTCAGTGAGTCAGTCAGTGAGTCAGTCAGCCAGGCAGTCGGTCAGGCAGGCAGAAGGTCAGCCAGCTAGCCCGTCAGTCAGCCGACTAGCCAGCCAGCCAGTGAGGAGGCTGAGCAGCCTCTGCTGCCGGGACCCCAGTCCTCGGACCACCCCCGGGCCTCCTCTTCTTTCCCGGCTCCTCTGGGTTTGCGGCTCACACCTTCCCACCCCCGAATCTCCGCGCTCCGGTCACTACTGTCCTGGCGTCGCCCCGCCAGGATGCCGCGGCAGGGGCAGGGGGCGGGGCGGACCTCCCGCCGGAACGGGGGGGGTGTGGGGATTTCCCGTTGCTTACGTCACTCGCGCCACCGCCTACCCGCGGCGGGGGGCGGAGCCTCGCAGCGGGCGGGCGGGCGCGCGACCCCGCTCGGGCTGCCGGGCTGCTGCGCTCCCTTCCCTCCAGAGCCACGGCGGCCTGCACGCTCGCGCGGGGAGCTCCCGGGGGCGCGCGGCGAGGGCTCCGCGCGTGAGAAGCCGCTGGCCCCCCGAGAAATCCCCCTCCTCCGGAGTCCTTGAGAGCGCCGCTCACAGCCGAGGGGCGTGTCCGTGACGTCATGCTGGCCGAGCGGCCGGAGGCGGGCGGGGTGGTGCAGCGGGCGCGCTCCTTGGCCGCTGGAGGCCCGCCGGGGTTTTCGACCGGTGGTTCCCCTTCTTCCTTATTTCGCACATGCAAATCTCCGCCCCCGCGCCGGAGAATGCTTCAGTCCGGGTGCTCTGGAGGGGAAGTGCGGAAGAGCCGGCGCCCGCGTTCGGCTGTAAGGCACAGATTTGCATACGGGGACCCCCGCAGCCTTATTTTCCCTCTATATCTACATTACGTCTTTACCTACCAAAGCTTTTCAGCTGCACTGCGAGGCCGCTGCCCCATTCTCTATAAATGAATACGACGTCCAGAGATTGACCGAGATAACCACTGCCTGAGGCCTGGACCGAACTTTTAGTGCTTTGACAGGTCCGGCGGAAACTTGTTTGCCTTTAGTTGCTACTACACACCTGTAGTCTTTGGTGTACTAGCTTTTCATTGTATATGCGAGTATTCGAATTGATTGGGGTTTGGAGAAGCTGAGTAGCTTGTCGGTACTTTAGAGTTCTAGTAAGGAATTGCACGATTTAAGTTTAAGATTATCCCGCCCAGTTTAGCGCACTCCTGGCACGCGGGAGGCTGAGGTAGGTGGACTGTCTCAACAACAGAAATAACTCAGGGTTATCTGGCTCCGCCTCTTGCGTTCTCCAGTCACCGACTAAAACAAGTAATGGAGGGGAAATGGAGAATATCATCTTGCATGGCCAACAAGGTGGCTTAGAGAGAAACTGCGCTTCCTACCAAGCCTAACAACTTGAGGTTGATCCATGGAAGGACGGAATCAACTTCCAAAAGTCCTCTTACCTCTACATGTACTGAAACGCATGTGCTTGAAAGAACACCAAAGGGGGGAAAATTGGATAATTAAAATATATACTATCCTGTCATTTAAAAAAAAAAAGTCATCCTGTTATACAACTCCTCCAAAGTGAAGGAAATAATTAAAATCTGCTAATTCTAAAGTGTCTTCACAAAGAGTATAAATAGCAGTTGTGTTTTTAGTTAAACATAATCATAGACAAGCCACAAAGATTTAAAAATTTTAAAAATCCAATTAGCAGGGTGAATTATGTTCAGCCCTCCAGAGGCCAAGACCACAGGATCATAACTTTGAAACTAGGATGAGTCACAAAACACCAAACACACACACACACACACACACACACACACACACACACAGAGGCACACAAGCTGAACACACCCATACTTCTGCCTTTAACACAACCATATCCATATGACATAGTTTCTACTTACTGTCTTTGTTCAAAGAAAAAGTAAATAGAAAGCTACATCTTGAAGCTAAGGGAGATTTAAATTCTCACGGAGATTTTTAGACCTGGTGCTGGGGGAAGGTGTCACTCTACACCTGATAAGGCTGCTTGTTATTAGGGTTTATAGAGACTAACATGTGGTAGTTTTAGTACTGGGTGGCATGTCTGTAATCCCAGCAGAGGTGAAAGTAGGAGTAGCAAGGGTTCAAGGCCATCCTCCAATATATAATGAGTATACAAAGCCAGCCTGAGCTATGAGGGAGCCTGTCTCAAAATGCAAGCATACATAAATCTATACGTTACTGTATTTCTATAAAGAAAAAAAGGTGGTGGGGGTAGTAGAAACCGACTGGGCTCTCTAGGAGGACACTCTGTAGATGCCATGTGTAAGCTGAGTTAGTGGTTGCTACTGGAGACTTCAACCATGCAATTGATGTGTGAGTTTGGAGATTTACCTTGGCTGGTATGTCACACTGTTAGTATATGCTACCTAGGGGCTAGGGCAGGCACTTACACTGTTGCCATGATGGACATTTTAGAAAGATAATTTGGATGAGTGTTTGTGCAGAAGACATGGTGAAAGGAAAGTCAATGTTTGATGGCAGGGCTAGCAGCTAAAATTGAAATAGCTGAGGATTTTTTTTTAAAATGAACTCAAGTATGGCAAAATGGAGGTCATTAAACTGGGTGGCATAGCTCTTTCCAGTAATCCTAGGACTAGACAGGCTGATGCCAGAGATTCTGAAGTTCAAGACTTGCCTAGTTTATTTTGGGAGACTCTGTCTATGAAATAGATAAAGAATGGAGGTCATTTGTGACTTGAGATGTCTGCCTTTAAAAGGATGATTATAAAAGCGGAATTGAAGAAGGTTGAGGGAGAGAATGGTGAATGTGGTAGGTATAAACTTTTGGAAGAGTGTCGAAGAAAACAAAAGTGGAGTATTAGCCTGTGCAGGGTGTGGATTTATAGTGTGCTTGGGCAAATCAGTAACAACCTCAGGCTTAATAAGTTAGTCAAAGTCCCCTGTGAGTTGATGGCTCCCTTCTAGGAATGACCCAGGCATCTTCCACACTGCATACTAATGCTGAGAGAATAGGCTGGGCCTGCTCCGACCAGGTCAATGATGTAGAATATCACCTTTTAGGCTATATCTAGTGACCTCAGTTACTTTTCTATTACAGTCATAAAACATAGGAATGACCAAGGCAATTCGTAAAAGAAAGCATTTAATTTGAGGGCTCATGGTTTCAGAGGGTTAGTCCGTGATCATCATGGTGGGAAGCAGGGAAGCCAGAGCCCTGGGGCAGTAGCTGGAAGCTTAATCTTGAGACAACAACCAGGAGGCAGAAAGCTGACCAGGAATGGCTTTTGAAACATCAGAGCCTACCTCCAGTGGCACACCTCCTAATCCTTCCCAAATAGTTCTACCTACGTTAGACCAAGTTAAACTATATGAGCCTATGGGAGCATTCTCATTCAAACCACCACACTCGCCTTGAGTTACAAAGCAACAGCCATGACCAGAGTTACTCTGTTTTGAGTATGAGTGCCAAGAAAGAGTGAGTCTACATCTTGCTTACACAAGATTGCAAACAATCTTTATCTGACAGCACAGTGTGAGAAACAAACCAAGAGGTAAATATATCAAATGGTGGTCAGAAGCCCAGCACACATGAACTGACATGTTGCATGTAATCCATCCCCTAACCTGGGACTATAAATGAAGTAGTACCTCAAGACCAAAACATGACAGGTATGGCAGTTGTCCCCTAGTTACCTGTCATATGCCTCATATAGGATAATTGCTATATCAAGCACTTCTTTTGCCTCTGCCTCAGTCTCCAGCTTAAGCAAAGAGTCTCCCATAGATGACACTCGGCTCATATCAAACAGACCCTGGAAATGTCCTGTCACTTGGACTGGTATTTGATGTGAACTGCTCCATGCCTGCAGTTTGTAAGGACTTCTTGCCCAATCCATGCAGACTCTTTCTGTTGCTTTCTGCCTTTGTCTTCAAGAAAGCCTCAGAATTCTGTAGCCTCTCTTAGACTCCATTTAATTTGTTACATATGTGCATGTATACACACATACACACACACACACACACACACACACGCACGTGTGTGTGTGTATGTACTATGTAATCTGAGAGTTTATGCTGATAATTACAGTTAAAAGAACTGATTCCCACTGTCTGCTGGAGACTTGGGAAACTGTAGCCAACAAAACTGATGTAAGTTGTGAATTTATTTTTACTCAGTACATTCTGACATTATAGGAAGACACAAACATGTCTGTCCATGTTTCTGCCATATGTGCCCATAACAAATATGCAACACCTTTAAGGCTGCCTTACCAAGGGAGGGAAAAGGATAGCAAGTGAAAGATTACTTAATGTGGGCCAGGTACAGTCTGACTTCCTATTACTGCACACCAGGACAGCACACACTGCCTTAGCTTCCAAAGAGCTTAGGAAACAGAAATTGCTAAAGGAAAATGAGAAGCAAGCGTATTGGTTCATAGCTATAATCCTAGCACTTAGGAGACTGGAGCAGGATTGTTACAAGTTTCAGGCTGATCTGATATACAGAGTAAGACTGAAAATGCAGAAGGAGCAAACAAACAAAAATATCAGTAAGCACTTCAGTCTCTGACATGGGAGTTTGGTTCCTAGGCCATTCGTCAGGCAGGGTAAAGTTGGGACTAGGCAGTGAAGGAGATGTATGGTGCCAGGGTGGAACTTCAGTGTGCAGATGGTGCTAGAACAGGATACCTCTGCTGTACCAAGGAAGGAATGTAGGAGTTGCCTTTGTTAAAACGCATTGACTACTCACTTGTTTCTAAAAGGCTTTATTAAAGCAATGGTTCTCAACCTTCCTAATGCTGAGACACTTCATACAGTTCTTCATGTTGTGGTAACACCAACCATAAAATTATTTTCATTACTACTTCATAACTGTAATTTGCTAGTTATGAATCGTGGTGTAAATATCTGATATACAGGATATCTGATATGTGACCTCTGTAAAGGGGGCATTTGACCCTCCCACTCCCACCCTCAGGAATTGCAGTCTTCATGTTGAGAACCATCTCTGTAAGCATGGGATGAAAGATGGCCTCTTTATTTTGGCTCTGTACCCTTTACTCTAGCTGAAGGCACAGGAATAAGTCACTCTGGAATTACAGACTTGCATTACCACAGCTGGCTTTTCTTGAGGGTCCGAACTCTGCTCGTGATGCTTGCTTAGCTTGAAATGTCTCTGCAGCCTAGGAGCTGTGATCGGCCCTCCTATCACCTCAGCCTACCTTACAGCATCCATTCACTGTATAGCCTGTTATGATGAACCCTTCTTCTTCTGTTGCTAGGGATTTAATTTAAGGCCTGGCGAAATGTCCAGCCTTTTGACATTGTTATGATACACTGTTACCTATAAAGTTCACACTTGGGAAAAGCATAGCCAAATTGAAAAAAAAAAATTTAAAAAAAAAAAAAAAACCCCACTCATGCTGTTTTAAGTGTTCATGATTTTGTGTTGGGTTGCTCCTTATGCATTGAGTGCCTATCCTAGGGCACATAAAGACCACGGACTGCAGGTTAGACCCACCTGGAAACCAGCTAAGCATGCTAAGCCTGCCATTGAGCTATGTCAACAGGCCTCTTCTTCATTTTGACTGCCATTGTCATTGGGACGTTTTTGTTTGGTCTTTCCTAAACTACTGGAATGTTCTAAGTGTTTTTTTTTTCCTTCTGTCCCTTTTAAAATACATTCAAATCTATTGCTGCCCGAGTTACCTGTGGGGATACACATCAAGTCACACCAAATTTGTGATTTAAAACCATCCTTGGGTCCAAATATGTGGCTTTCAATCTCTTCCATAGTCTGGACACTTCCAGGAGACCATGCCTCATTTCTTATAATCTATATCTTGTATTTTATACATTTTGAACTGCTCTATAGCCTGAGATGTATAAACAAGGTGGTTTCTTATTTATCTGCTTTTGTTCTTTTCCCTCTGCCCAGAATACTCCTTCCTAGAGACGTGCCATGCCTGTGGATTGGAAATGTCAGTAGTGTAAATAAGCACATTGTCCTGGCTGTGACCCTCCTCACACAATCATTTGTTTCCAGGAGTCTACACTACAGCTCTGAGCCTATGGAGGTGTATACTAGAGTCTATTCTGAAACTTGGTTGTAATTTCATCTCTTCAGTTAGGATGGCAGCTATGTCTTTGTTCTTTCAACAAAAATCTCATGGAACAACTTTATTTTTTATTCTTTTAATATTTTATTTGGGGTCATGGACCCAGAGAAGACATCTACTTGCTAGTTAGCTTTGTTAGTTTCTTGAATTATGACTTCTTTGCTGTTGTGTTATTAAAAAATTATAGAGTGTGTGTGCTCATATGTGTGTGTGTGTGTGTGTGTGTGTGTGTGTTTGTATGTGTATGGTTGTGCAGGCATGGTGATGTGTGCCTTTAGTGCCAGCACTTGGTAAGCAGAGGCAGGCAAATCTACATAGTATGAGTCTGAGCCAGCTTGGTCTACACAGTGAGTCCCAGATCATCTATGGCTATATGGTGAGACCCTGTCAAAAGAATTATTTTCTATGCTTAAGGCATGTTCATTAGCATCAAAAATATTTCTTCTCCACCTTATCAGGTCAGTGCCCATTGTTTAATAACTTATGCATTTGACATTACCCTTTACTTACTGAAATGAAATCATAATCTACCTTAAATTTGTGCTTTTAAATAAGTCAAGGTAATGCTCTAACAGCAATATGAAGAAAGATGAAAAGAAAGAAGTTAATAAAAAATAACATTGAGTCAGGCATGATATTTGACATCTGTAATTCCAGCACCCAAGAGGTGAGGCAGAAGGATTGCCATGAGTTTGAGGCTGGCCTCAGCTACACAGTGATGCCCAACCTTGATACAATTTTGATTTGATGCTA
This sequence comes from Montemys delectorum, assembly GCA_019843815.1. Lineage (NCBI taxonomy): Eukaryota > Metazoa > Chordata > Mammalia > Rodentia > Muridae > Montemys > Montemys delectorum. Next base: position 40,780 of record JADRCD010230281.1, read on the forward strand.
TAAAATCTCAACAGGGTCCAGCTTCTAAGAATATTTATACCTAGAGATATTATTTAGTGTTTGTATGTTATAAAGCAATAAAAAATGCAGCAGCAGTATTGGCAGTAAAGTTTTATTGCTGTCTCTTTATTATAAACAAAAGCAAAAATTCCAAGTAATGAAAATTGCAGTAATACTATCGATGACTTTGTACCACTTTGGAATGCATGTAAAATTTAAAACACAGCTGATAACTGTGGTAATGGAGGAAAGAGGAAAAGCTCTCAGGGGTTAAGAGTGCTTGGAGGTAACTGAGGAGCACGAGATTAATTGTTACCATCAGAGAGTCCGAATCTATCAAAGACTGGGG
>JADRCD010230282.1:1105-24165 GCA_019843815.1 Montemys delectorum
CAGTGGGCAGGGCAGCTGCAGCCCAGGCTGGTGGAGGACACCAGAGAGAACGATCATACTCAAAAGAACTGGCTAGACTATGGCAACTGACCTTCACAAGGTTACTCATCTGGGATCCACATAACTTGATTTCTGTTTCTGTTTCTAGTCATACTTAAGTCAGAGAGGATGCAAGGAATGATGTTTCAGCCTGAAGCTAGGTCTGTCTGTCCTCAAGTAAATCCAAAATAGGAAGCCTATACCCCATCTCCACTCCCTGAAAATGCTCACCAGCTGAAAAGAGCCCCCAGGACCTTGTCTTCTGATTTGCCCTCTCATATAACAGTGGGACCTGACAATGACCTTGCTGTCACAGCTAAAAACCTCTCAATAGTTGAAGTTTATACATTAAATTTTTCTTCATTTCTGGTTTAGACTTCAAGAGTTCTACCCAGCCAGGTGGTGGTGGTGCACACCTTTAATCCCAGCACTTGGGAGGCAGAGTCAGGCGAATTTCTGAGTTCAAGGCCAGTCTGGTCTACAAAGTAAGTTCCAGGACAGCCAGGGCTACACAGAGAAACCCTGTCTCAAAAAAACAAACAAACAAACAAACAAAGAGTTCTACCCAGGTAAAAATAAGTAATCAAGAAATTGAAAGAAACTATTACAAAGAGTAGAGTGGATAGACCTTCTGCCTTTGCTTTGAGTCCACTGTGCCACAAACGAAGTTCTCTTGAGATACACTGGGATCTCCAGCATCCAGTGTACATGACTGGAAGCTAATAAACTCTTTCTATAGGTTCAAACCCATTCCCAGCTCTCTTCTCTGGTTGCTGCTCAATAGTAATCGGACCTAAATGCCATATTCATGAGAAAGGAACACAAATAACTCTCAAATAAAGCTAACACACGAAAGCCAAAGATTGACCAGCATTTTCTAATGCTTTGTAGAATAATTGAACCTTACCATCTATTACCACTAGTCATTTTCCCACAAGAACAAATTTCCAAAAGTTGTGAATAGAGATAGGACTTACCCAACACCAAAGGAATGGAGACCTGGGAGAAGACAATCCAGCATCAGAGAGAAGCTTTCTCTGTAGGACTTGCTCTTCCTATGAGCCTGGGACCTCAGGGCTCCTCCTTTTATAGCCATGAAGACCTGAGGCAATGAGTGCTTGCCCACCCTCTGGAGTCTCAGCCTATCAGTGCCTCTCAGCAGACTTAGCCCCGCCCAGATTCCTTTGAATGTAAACAATCCCAATGTGAGACAGACCCAACTAGCAATACATTGAAGAAAGAATGCTATAATAGCAATATTCTAACACCAACTACTCATAGAATCAGTAAGAATATTCTAGAATTCCTCAAGGCTAACTGGGAGCACATGACAGAGTGTGAGAGAAGTGAGACACGCAGAACATGTCGTTGCTCTTGCTGGACATGCTTTGTCTTTGCCCCACCACCCCTAAATGTGAAATAGACAAGAAAATAGCAGGGTCCTCAAGTTCTGAACAACTAAACAATGATAACTATTTGACCAGAAACTAGCACAAAACACATGAATATGAATGCCTCTTTTTTCGAGTCAGGGTTTCTCTGTATAGCCCTGGCTATCCTGGAACTCATTCTGTAGACCAGGCTAGCCTGGAACTCAGAAATCCACCTGCCTCTGCCTCCCAAGTGCTGGGATTAAGGCATGTGCCACCACCTCCTGACATGTGAATGCCTCTTTGCGAGGCATTGGGTTACATGCCTTGGCAGAGGCAGGCGGATCTATGAATTTGAGAACAACCAGTTCTAGGACAGTCAGGATTACTAAGATAAACCCTATCTCAAAAAGACAGGGTGGGGGCAATGTTTTTATATGTGTATACATACATACATATATATAAATATATATATAAATGTTTCAAACTTTTATCAGTATTGAGATACAAAAATATTTAAAGTCATGGAATCAATATTGAGCACAGGTTTGCCCACAATGAAGCAAATGGAAAGATAATCCTAAAAATATCCAAGTAAACAGAGCTGGCTGGCACACACCTTTAATCCCAGCATTCTGGAGGCAGAGACAGCAGAGGGAAAGGAGAGGCAGAGAGAGGCAGAGGCAGCTAGTCTACAAAGACAGTTCCAGGACAGCCAGAGATGTTACACAGAAAATCCCATCTCAAAATCCAAAACAGAGAACAAACAAAAAAGGGGAAGTAATCCTACAGGGCACCTCTACTGGATCTTGTGGGTATTTGTTCTTCTGGAAATTACTAGTGGTCCCTAAGATTCAAACGGCCTGAAGCTGTAGACCATCAGTCAGTCATGGCTGTCTGGACACTACTTACCTGACCTCCTCCTGTCACTTTCCCTTCTAACCATCTTTCCTGAACCTTGAAATGCTTTCTTCTCTGTGCTGGTTTCTCATAATGGTAAGGTTGTCCTGAATGCTGCATTCAATTCCTTTGTGCTTTGCTAACTTTGATAGTAATTCACCCAGTTCCTCACTTTGAATGGCTAAACACTTTCTCACCTACCAATGTAGGCCTGGAACTTACGGTTCAGCTGAGTATGACCTTGAACTCCGGATCTTCCAGCCACCCCAATAATTTTGGGGTTTTTTTTGTTTTTTGTTTTGGTTTGGTTTGGTTTTTTTTTTTTTTTTTTGAGATTTAATTATTCTAAAGCCTGCCTTTCCCATCACAGCTCAGATGTCTAGCTTTTTGTTTGTTTGTTTTGGTTGTTTACCTGTATTTGACTTGACTTTGAATTCTGATATTTACATTTCCTTGTGTTTATCTTAATTTCATCTCAGTATTTTCTTTGATTGAATTATGCAAGGTCTATTCGATTACTCTGTATTTTCTTTAGGTTTTGAGCCTAAACATTTTGAAGATACTGAGGCACTGTAGCAAAGTCTGCAGAATCCCATGCCTTCAAGGAAACATAAGCCCAGGATGGCTGGTCATGCTTAGATTCCCTAGCCCCAACTCTACATAGGGTTAAGAACTAACCAGACTGTCAACTACTAACTCATAAATCTGTGAACAGGGCAGCCCTAATGTTGAAGCTAATATTAGATGACTTATAAGGGACCCAAATTTGTGTAATGTCCCAAATCTTTAGTCCTGTGGCCTCCTTCTGTTAGCAGATACCTGCTCTTTTCTTCATGCATTGACTCATCTGGACATCATCTCTGAGACTATTTGATTGGCAGGGTATTGATGATTTGACTAAATGTGCCTCTTCTGAAGCTTTCCAAACTAAATAGAGAGGTTGATCAGGACCTAGAGGTATTAAAAGTTTCTGCATCTGTTAAAACAAGTTAGATTCCTTACTGAAATGGTCCTACAAGTTTGGAGAGGCTTAGCCCTACCTCTCATGAGAAAAGTAGTCATGAGTAATTAGAAAACATTTTGCCATGGTTGGAAAAAACCTTAAAAGAAAAAAGAGACAAAGATATAAATCAGATCATGGGTACCAGTCTCTGTTCTCTTGGTCCCCTGGCTAGCTTCTCTGCTTTTGGTACTGGCTGGGTCTTTAATTCTCATTCTGATTCATTAAGACCACTCATTTATTAGGACCAGCAAGCAATATCAGCCCCAGATCTTAACACAACTGACCCTTTGATTGAAGTACCATTTTAAAACTAAGCATGTAGACAGCACCATCTGTCAAAATGGAAACAAAAACCTTAAATATCAAAGTCCATAATTCTGAATGTTCTAACCTTGGGTTTTAACTTCTACAGTTGTGCTTCCAACTAATCATTTTTGTTAATGGGAGCATGTCAACACATGCGCTTAAAAGCTTACCCCAGAAAGGCTTAGTGCTACACTGGGATGCCGAATGCGCACTGTGGTCACTGGAAGTTTAATAAAGATTTTCTACTGGTTTGAACCCATGTCCTCACAGTCTCTTCTGGTGGACACTCCACAGTAAGTGAAAACCAAAGGTTATGTGTTTTGTCATGTGTATTTTATTCAGAAACAATCACAAACAGGACAACAGTAAGCAGAATAGTGGAACCTGTTTTTAATAAATTCTGATATTATAAGGTTAGCAGAGAGAGTAAAATAGTTTAAGGTAAAATGGAAAGCTAGTAAAAAAGAAGAGAGTCCTGTTGAACTGAATAGAAAACTAGTCAGGTTTAAATACGAAGCTGGATGGTTAACATCCAAGGTAAATAAAGATATTTACAGAAGCTGAGGCAAAATAAAAGGCAGCATGGTTTAGGGGTGTATACCGTTTGGCACAGTGGTTGGGTTTGAACCCTAGAACTACACAAATGGTGTGGTGCTGCTTCCCTGCCATCCAACCACTGGCTAGGAGGAAGCAGGTGAGTCAGGAGTTCAAGGTTAAGGCTTTGGCTCCTGCAGCAAATCCGAGGCCAGTTTGGGTTATCTGAGACTGTCAACATGAACAAGACAACCAGCATGAAGAGAGTTCTCTAGAGTACCAGAAAAACAAACTGGGTGTGTATAGTTGGAAAAAGTAGTTAGTAGGTAGGTTCCTATTACTAGAAGCTTGATTGGGCCACAGAGGCAATCTCCATGCTGGGGTAAAAAGGAAGCTTTTAGAGAGCAGGGAGCAGGAACTGGGAGCAGGAGCCAGCCACCATTGTGCCAGCCCTAGGAACTCCAGGCTGGAGACCTCAACTGAGTCTGGAGAAAGCCTGGGCTCTACAGCAAAAAATAAAGACAAGGGGGAAACAAATGCTTGAGAGCATGGTTAAAAAGGACTAGCTGGGTGTGCTTGCACTCCATTCAACCCCAGCACTTGGGAGATGGAGGTAAAAGGACCAGAAATTCAAGGCTATCCTTAGCTACATAGCCAATTGGAGGCCACCCTGGAATACATGATACTCTTATTTTTATTTTTTTTAGGTTTTTTGAGACAGGGTTTCTCTGTGTAGCCCTGGCTGTCTTGGAACTCACTCTGTAGACCAGGCTGGCCTCGAACTCAGAAATCTGCCTGCCTCTGCCTCCCAAGTGCTGGGATTAAAGGCGTGTGCTACCACCGCCCGGCGATACTCATCTTTTAAGAAAAAAAAAAAAAAACTCAGTCCTTTGTTGTTTTTCAAAACTGGGTTTCTCTGTGTAGCCCTGGCTGTCTTGGAACTTACTCTGTAGACCAGGCTGGTCTCGAACTCAGAAATCCGCCTGCCTCTGCCTCAGGAATGCTGGGTTAAAGGCGTGTGCCAGCACACCCAGCTGACATCCCATCTTAAAAGCACAACAGAGTTGCACAAAGACAAGCATCCTTCATTTGCTTTAGAGGTTTTTATGGACTTACAAAGCTCTTCAGTTTGTGGCTGGAACTTATGCAACATTAATTTTCTTCTTTGCAGAAGTATTCTGAGAGTGTGAGAGCTCCCTGCACGATGGCCAGGATTGGAATTTTAGTCTTTTCTTCAGAAGCCCCAAGTCTTGATATGTAGTCCAGCATGGGCTGGATTTAAACCCATGCTCCTGCTGCTTCTTCCCAGTGCTAAGATTTAAAGGCCTTACCAGCAACTGGTCAGTTAGCCTGGGTTTTCTGCCTCAGCCTTCTATCTAGGTGCAGGAAAGTTTGCCACTGCAGTGTCCCTAGTGAGAGCTCTTACGCTCAGTAGACTGAAGAAAAAACTAGCCTCTTTTAACCCACTAAGTGCACTTAAAACAAATATTGACCTACATTTTCTTTTGTTTTTTGAGACAGGATATACATTTCCTTAAATGGAATTTACTTTGTAGAACAAGCTGGGTCATTAATATGGGCCTGCCTCTGCTTCCTGAGAGCTGGAATTAAAGGCTTGGACTGTCATACCCAGATAAATATTAGAATTCACATAGGTGTTTGAGTAGGTGTGAGGGCATGTTGGTGTATGCGTGTGTGTGTGTGTGTGTGTGTGTGTGTGTGTGTGTGTGTGTGTGTTTGGGGTGGATGTCACTGTGTGGAGACGGTTCTTCCTTCTACCACTGTATCTGAGGGTTGATAGGTCTTTAGGCTTGTGAGGCAACTGCTTTAACCTGCTGGTCCATCTTGCTGACCCTCCTTAGATGTTACTATCAGACATATGGATGGAGTGAAGGCCTGGAGCCACTTCATCCTGGAAGGCTGCACAGCAAAGGGGGCCTTTCTGAGGCCCAGCTGTAGAAAATGACAGGGTGAGATAACCAAATTCTATCTGCAGAACCAGCACGAGGCAGAGACTGTCAAGGAGCTTGGAGATTGTTCTCCTAGGAATAGGAGGAGTTCATTTGTGTCCAGGCACAGAGGGAAGAAGGCAACCATGTGGGGTGGTGTCTCATGACATCCATAAGAATTTGCTTCACAAGGAAATGAGAAGGCATTAGGACAATGAGATGGCTAAGTGGACAAAGATGCTTGCCACCAAGTCTTTTCATTGAGTGGGATCTCTAGGACCCACATGGTACATGGGAGAACCAACTCCAGCCAATATCCTCTGACATCCTCAATTGTACCCTGACTCACACATTCCCAGACATACAACACACTCATATACTAGTAAATGAAAATATGAATGGCTTTCACGTATATTGGAAGTGTGGTGTGGGAGAAACAAATAGAACTTGTTACTGCACAATGCTCATTTCCCTAGATTAGACATGACCATTTCTGGAGACAGAGTGTCATTGTCCCAGTTATCCACTACTTAAAACTACAATATTAGAAATAAAGTCTAGGTGTAACTTTTTGGCTGCTTTGCTTTTATTTGTGAAAGCTGGGTGAGACACATTGTAATACATCAACTTTGAGAGGTAATCTATGACTCTCAAATGACTTTTGACCCTTTTTGTGACTACTTCCTTTGTGAATACTAACCTAGTGGTCAAAAGTTAGACATTTTCCAAGAAGTGGCAGAGAGGGAGGAAAATGTGAATGTTCTGCTTCCTCTACAGTTGGCCTTGAGGATGGGAGACCAGTGCTGAGCAGCCTCAGCTGAATTTAGCTTTCAGAAACTCAAAAGTAGCGGCCAATGAAACCTCAGCTGGAAGAGCAGAAGTTACCAGTTATCCAGAGGCTTGCCAAGTTCCGGAAAGAGGAAGGGGCATGATGTGTTTAGGAGTCAGAACTGACAAGGAGCTCTCTCAGGTGTGGCCAATGTCCTGCAAACTCAGTCAAAACTATGAGGCAATGGACTTAGGGAGCATTCTGAGTGCAGGACAATGAGCTATACATCAGGAAATAGGTTTAGGGGTCAGAGGTCAATTCCCCTTCAGAAGCTGTCACAAGACTCTGTGGGCTAGGGTGCACAAATCCTGAGTTGACTATTAAATCTCCACTCATGGACTGGGACTGAAGCTCTGGGCTGGGGCTTGTGTCATCTCTGCCTGCTGGAAGTCGCCTCTTGACTGGAGCTCCATTGGGGGACTCCTGAACTCCTAGTTCACAAGGGCGACGACCAAGACCACGTCTTCCAGTTGACATGTGACCAGAAGAAGATAGTTTCAGAGGATGTGGTGGGGCTATGGCTGGGTCAGACTTCTGGACCTCATCGCCTTTCACATCTGATGGTTGCTTGGCAGTGTGGCACACCTGGGTGTTGCAAGGAATGTTACTGTTCGTGGCTACAGGCAGAAGAGAGCGTGAGACCTGTCGAAGCCGGAGATGCTTCAGGCCCCAAGTTTTCCTTGGTGCTTGGGTCACCCGCCAGGTGGTGAGCTCCTGACTGGTCCGCCCCATAGTCTCTGTGTGGTCCACAACTGCCTGATCTTGGCCGCGTTTCCATAGCTCATATCGCTCAGGCTGCAAGATCCTCACAAAGGCATCCATGGAGAAGCTCACCCTGGCCTCCCCACAGCTGCACTGAGATGCCACCTTGCCATAGTCAATCCACCTTGGGGTGGCGAAATTGATGGCCTCTGCGCAGTTGAAGCCATGGTTGAAGCCCGCGTGGTAGCCATAGGGAAAGGTGACCATGAACTCCCCAGCCTCCTGGGTGATGCGGCCAAAGGGGATGCCATTCTCCTTGAGCACGGTGGGTGAGATGAGCGCCACCTTGTGCCTCAGGAAGGCCTGGCAGCCCTGGGAGCTGCCAGGGAAGAGTTCCCTGGCCAGGCGCTCCAGGCGCCTGCCATGTTCAGGGGGCACAGCATACCAGGTCTTGGGCTCCCCAAAGTGCAGGTAGTTGATACTGTACAGGTCCATGTCCTCCGTGTGCCACGCGAAGGTGGTCTTCCACATCCCAAAGTACAGGTAGGGAGTGTTGACGCCCTCAATCACTATGCCGCATTCCTGTTCCAATAGGTCTTGAATTGTTCCCAGGTGGCCCACGTTCCACTGTTGAGTCTTCCCATCAAATAGGGAGCCGCTGACGTCAGCACCATAAATCGGTGACTCATACAGGCGATTCTTCCAGTATTTTCTCTCCAAATCTTCAAAATCCAGGTGTGGCGGGGTCTGGTATTTTTTGCTGTTGGCCAGCTCACGGTACTCCCCCACTGTCATGCCTTTCTTCCTCTTATGGTACTGAGTGAACACGCCTGCCTGCCCAGAGACCACTTGCTGCAGGGGAGTTGCTATTAAGATGTTGCTGATATTGTCATAAGACTGCCTGGCCCTCCATTCTTTTGGTGGGATGACCTTGGCCAGTCCAGCTCGGTGTGCCCCTTGGGATTCCATGTAAGCAATGTATTTGTCAAAATCATTAAACTCTTCTTTGGTTGGACGAAATATCATTATGCTGCAATTTGGATTCTGAGCACAGGTGGACTTAGTCTTCATAGCTTCAATTTAATCACCAAACTCCAATATATGCACAGGATTGAGGAAGGGGATTTTAAAAATGAATAAAAACGACCTGCTGTGGCTGTAATGGAGCCGAATCTGCGGACTTCGTCCTTGCATGTGATGGGACCCGCTTTTGTTAGGCTAGCTGACCAACCCAGAACCAGCGCTCCGGGCATCAGCTCAGCCAGGCAGCCTCAGCTCCGGTGTTCCATTGGAGCCTGGTTCTTTCCTCTTGTTGGCTATTGGGTTGCACAGACTGGGGTGCAGCAGAATCTCTTCAGGGATGTGACTAAAACACAATCTGAAAGAAAAAGGTTTGAAAATGTTTTTAAAAGCTCTTAAGGAAGTTCAAATTAAACAGACGATTGTATAGTACTTTCAGAGGTCCGCTCCTTAGACAGCTGTTAGTGCCATGGTCTGAGAGCACTGATGGTACTGTTCTAATAACCACCTTCTGCAGGCTTCCAACACTCACCAACAGTAGGGTGGAGAAGTGCATTGCTACAGTAATCTCTAACAGAAGACCATCAAGTGAGGAAGATGGCAACCAATTTTATAAATGTGATATCAGGATTTTTCTAATTCAAGAGGATACCTATTACATGATTCCATCTATGTAAGATTGAGAGAAGACAAAGAAATGTATGTTCAAAGCTCAAAGTCAGTGTTCAAAGTTCACAGAGTGGGTATCTGTGAGAGAGAGCTGTCCATGGGCAGGGCCTAAGGAGGGGTCTGCAGGATCTGCAGCTGTTAGTCTGTTCTGAACCTGGATGTACTTCACACTTATCACAATGGCTTGTTGTGATCATTCATCTAGCACGAGGATCTTTACAAACTTCTCTATATTAGTTTCAAATACTTTAGAGAAATGATCACCAATGCCAGAGAGCACAAATACCTGGATTAGAAGGAAAAGGTGCTTAGAAGTGAAACACACAGTCAAAAGAAAATCTAGGTAATTAGAATATGAGGTGAAAAGATGTTAAGAAAAAAGAAAATTAAACATGGGTCAAGCGTTTGCTTAACTCACATTGTGTGATTTTATGGTCACATAAATGTTTCTGCATAACAGGTCCTACACAGCCCAGTACAGGGTGGTGCATCGTTTCCTCTGAGTAAGGGCTGCCCAGATACATAAGAAAAGTAAATGGGAGGTGTTCAGTCAGGTCAAAGTTCCTCCATGGCCACATATCAGAGAGAGAAAGCCTACAGAATGTTTATGGTCAGATGGAAGAACAAGCACATAATGATTGATCATCTAATCTATCCTAGATCAGAAACAAAAGGAGAGCCTTGAGGGCAGTGAGGGACATTGAGTATGGTGAGGGAGGAGGAGATGCCATTTCATTCTAAGGCTAACCTTTTCTCCATCTGGTCAAATATTTCTGTTAGGGTTCAGGGATACCAAAAATGATTTCTAAATGAGCCACATCTTAAACCGAATACTTTTTTATGCTTTGGTATCTTCTCTAGTTTTTAATTTGTGCTGTTAATCACACTATTTCTCTCCTTTCACAATCTCCTCATATCCTTAATTTTTCTACTCTGCCCTTTCCTAACTAGATGAAATTGACCCTCATCTTCTTTTTTTGCCTCAACAAAATCCATCCCTTCTGATCTCCTGCAGCTCTTTAGGAATTTATCATGTCAACCTCCACTTGCCAGGACCTTTATTGAAGCACTTTCCTATCCCAGCCCTTGGAGCCTCCCTCGCAGGTACCCCATGGTGTTGGCTCATCAGCATTTCCGCTTTATGGAGACTGATGTGGAGATGATGATTTGAAAACCCGTTAACTTGTGTCTTCAGTCTCAATTTCTATCTGGCCCTGCCTTGTCTTCCATACAATGTACTGAGAGCTTCACCTGTGTGCCACTCTCTTTTCTCAAGGATCTTGGGATTTTGTTGTAGGCACGTGGAATATTGTTATTAGAGATAGAATTAAATGAGGTCTATTGGCCCTCGGAGTCCTGTCTCCTCTTGGTTACACATCATCTCTCTTGTTCTCCATCCAGAGCTGGTCTCTGCACTTTAGCTCCTTCCGTTGACACCCTCCGACCTTCACTTCAGACTTCAGTCAGCTAAGCAAACACTATCACCATGTCCTTTAGGAAGCTATCAGTCACCAGTCTCTATCCTGGGTAAAGCTTAAGACCTCCTTGACAGACTGACTTCCCTCACCAGATGCCACTCTGGGAGTGCCTTACTCATGCTGGTGTTTAGTGGTCACTGTCCCTCTTCTCTAGATTTTCTTTTTGCTCCTTGGACCCACCACCACTACCTTCATACCACATACGTGCAACCTTCTCTCATTGCTCAGGTCTCAATCTTAACTTTCCACCTAGTGTGCTGTTGGCACTTGTTGGTGCTGATCTCTGTTCTTTTGTATAACTCTCTGTCACAGCCCCTTTACTAATGATGCTCTCAACTTTGCTCCTCTGTGTTGGATCTTCCACTGAGGACTTGAAAGTCAACTATGAAGGACAAGTGGACCATTTCTCCTTGAAACTAATCCTGGTGGACATCTTCATTTACACCAATGGTAACACAGTTCTCCTAGTCACCTGACAGTTTCATCTCATTTCCTATCTAAATGGTCAGTAATTTCAAAGGCATCAACAGAGGCTACAGTGAGAGCCTGAGGCCAGCTTCATCAACGAGAGGTCTCTTTTGTGTTCTTTCCTCCCCATAAGGAACATCAGGATGCACCCTACTTAGTGAATTCTACTAGCCTTGAAGGTTGGCTTCTACCAATACTCCATGCATCGTGTAATAACTCTCCATCTTATCCCAAGTTTTTAATCTTAAAAATTATCTGTAGGGCTAGAGAGATTGCTCTGTGAGTGAAGTCCTTGCTGTGCAAAGATGAGAACCAGAGTCTCTATCTCTGGGGCCTATGCCCAAGTCAGGCATGGTACTGTGTCTGTAATCCCAGAGCTGAGGAATAGGGGCAGAGAAGAGATAGACTGGTGGAGAGTAGTCCAGCCTAAATAACTAACTTCTGGTTCAGTGAAAGACCCTATCTCAAAAAAATAAATAAGATGCAGAATGATAAAGACACCTGAGATGTACTTCTGACCTCTACATAGGCACACAGGGACAAATGCACACCCATACAAATGTGCATGCCTAGGCATGCAAAACACACACACACACAATGTGTATGTGTGTGTGTATATACATACATATATACGATTTTTAAAATTACTTTGATATATACAATCAAGTTTAAATATATAGGCAGATATTGCATCGTCTGAAAACATGGTCTGAAAAAGGGATAATTTAAAAGGAGAGTTAAATGTCACACTGAGAAGCTTCTCTCCACGACATAATAGAAATGCTTGCTGTTAACACAAGTCCCCATTTCTAAATGAATATGCAATTAAATGTGGTTTGAGCTAGGCATACAGAGTTTTTAAAAACTACATTTGTGAGTATTTTAGAAAGAATAAGGCCATGTCTCTGTATATAGTATTAAAATTCTACATATCCAAAGGCAATACTGTGCTTTCACAAGTTTAATCATACTCATGATAGAATTGCCCAGAATCTGCCAACTATAGTTACAGCAATCCTTCAGTACTGCAGCCAAATCTCAAATGTTCACCTTCACAGTAAGTCTGGCCTCGGGCTTCTCTTACGTAGAGAACACTTGTCATGTAGACTTCATCTGATCTGTGGCAACCATAGTAACAGGAACCTTCACCCCAAAAGACTGGATGGCTCTGACAGCTGAAGAAAAGTAGCTTATCTCATCAGTATGTTAAAGAATAAATGATGTCTTAACCTGAAGAATCTCTGGAAATTAGAAAGCCATTGCTCCATATCTTTTAAAAAACAATTCCTCCAGTCAGCCAGATTACTCAGTGGGTAAGGCACCTGCTTGCCCAGACTGAGGAGCTGAGTTCACTGTCTAGGACCCACACGGTGAAGGAGAGAACCCCAACCATAAGGTGTTCCCTGGCATCCACACATGCACCATGCACATTCTCCCTGAAACCCTCCACATAGAATAAACAAACAGTAACAATGCCTACATTGTGGGGTGTGTGTGTGTGTGTGTGTGTGTGTGTGTGTGTCTTTTGAAGACAAGAAAACCTGAAAAGTATTAATGGCCCTTTCCACTACAGGCCTGGAACACACTGTAGAGGTGTAAAACATGTCTTACATGCTATTTTCATGTCCCAAATCTATTGCTTTACATGGGGATTACTAGCACCTTGCTTCAAATATTATCTACCATTTCTTCATACAGCATCATTTTTAATGACTATCATTCATCAATCATAATGCTCATTAGCTAAAAAGTTCAGCTGAAAACGTGGAAAAAGAATTATAGAAATGATTCACCTCTCCCCTCTCTAAACAATTATCTGTTCACATGTCCACAATTACTACCAATCACTTACATGCAAACATTCACCTCATCCTCAAGAATCTTAAACAGCACACCCAGTAAAATATTGAAATTCCCCGAGTTGTAAATGAAATGACAGTATTTTAAGATCTTTAGTGCATAGTGCCAATGCTTTTCTGTAACAAACTATTATTCCTCAATGTTGAGCAACCTTAGTTTTTAAAGCCTTTTACTATTTGGTGAAGTGTAACTCAAGTTATAATTGGCACTTCTTGGGTCACCATGGAGATAAATGTTCTCAGTAGTGCTGCCTTTGGAGCTGGTCAGACTTGCCCATTCTTGCTTGTCCACTCTTCATCAACAGTAGTGTGTTTCCTATTGTTTATATAAACATTTTACACATTACTTGTACATAGTACACCATAAGCCCTTTGTTAGATTTATTAATATTCCTGCCTATTTGACATAGCTTTTATATTTCTTTAATTCCACTAAAGTTAAAATGTTTTATGTTATATATTCTTTCTCATGCAAACACAAATACAAGTATTATCTTAATTTTTTCTTTTTATGTGGTTATTATAGCTTTTATTCTGCAGTTGTAGTGTCTGTTAGCGTTTAAGCTTGTGGCGGGGGTGGGGGGGGCTCTGGTGCAGCTGCCCCTTGTTCTTATGTGCTGTGGTGAGTTTGCTCTGGCTTTCCCTTTGCCCCAGAGAAGCTTCTCTCCCAGTGTTTTTAAATTTAGCTAGCCTGACAAACCAGGCTGGCTAGCTTTATGAAGCTTCTGAGCTTCCTCTTCGAGGACTTTCCCTGCCTGACTCTCTCTGCAATTCCTGTAACCTGGGTGCTTCAATGTCCATGGGTCAAACCCTTCTGATATTTTTATTTCTCCCAATTCTCTAGGTTTTTTAAATTGATTTACTGAATCTTCTGAGGTTTTTTTTCTCATCTTCACAAATATGTATTTTTCCTTTTGTTGAACTTTCGATTTTGCAATAGGTCATTCCTGTTGTCTTGGTTTTTATTATGTGGATTCCACTTTTTCATATTAATCTTGTTTCACAGACACATTAATTTTAATCTCTAAAAAATACTAAAATATCACTGCTTTTCAAGTTCTGTTCCTTGATGTAGTCTCCTTGAAGAGGCTGCTTGTCTCTCACATGAACCTGGAAGTCCTTAGTTGGTTACAGATCAGGAAGTGAGTTCATTTTGGATGGTGATCACCTGCACGGGGACCTGTTTATTTCCTCTAGGTTGGACAGAGTCCACAGTGAAAGATCTTCCAGCTTTTCTCCTGGGGTCCACAGGTCTGGATTCTCCACCCAAAAGGAAACAGCAGCTCAAATTTCCACTCTAACATTTTAAAATTCACCTAACTTCACTCACTCCCGAGTAATCTCCAGTCCGGAGTCTACCTTTGCTGTAGAACATGAACTGTAGTCCTCTGCTCCATCTGCCTGATAACGTCCTAGATTTCAGAGAAGAGGTCTCATTTCCACAGATGCCTACTGCCATGACGTCCTAAGCCCCTTAGGTCCTGCAAAGATAGCTGTGCTGCTTGGCTTTCCTGTGACTTAGGACTCTTCTGCAGGATTTTATGAATCAGCATGTATTTCTCCAGCCAGTCTGCTATCTTATGTCCTTTATCACCTTTGTAAGTCTGTCAAAATACAAACACTGTTACTATCATCTCAAAAGGATTAGGGGAATAAAAAAAAAATGATGGCACTTAAATTATTGTATTCACGGATTCTGTTTTCCACACTCCACAGTTACTATTCGGCAGATGCCTAACAAAAGTCGCTGACATGGGCGCTCCTCAGAAGGGAGTGGGCTTGGCAGGCAGCTTGGACCTCCAGTAGTCGCTCACAGCAGGTGAGCTGTGTCTAGCTTCCAGAGCTGAGTTTGCTACCCAACTCATCTATATGTCTGCTCCACAAACCTCAGTGCTCCACTCATCAGGTGCAAATAAAAAGCACAGCAAAACAGTGGCTTTCCTGTGTGCTTTTGCCTTTAAATGCCAGTATTTTCTATGGACATGCAAGTTAGGAGTATACAGGAAATGTGCATTTAGAGAAATATACTCAGCAGGAAGAATTGGGCAAGATCAGTAGAGGTTATATCGTGACATAAATCCGAAATCGTGGGATTTGGCCCTAAAACCCAGCAATAGAACTGTCACATTATGACTTCAGTGTGGCCTGTGATAAATTGTGCATGGTATTATTAACTTTACTCTATTGGCTTTATTCTGCGTGGCAACTGGGATGGTAGTGGTTGTATCCAGATACATACAAGAGCAGCAGAGGTCCCTAACTCCTCTAACAAGGACACAACAGTCAGTGAATAAAATTACTTTGAGTTGTAAGTTTTAGATCTGCTCCCTAAGTGAGTCTGTGAGTCTTGTGCATGAGTTAAACTAACACACTCCCTTTGGTGTAAAATATGCTGGATTTTATAGCATACAACTGAGAGAAGCCTCATTCATACATCCTCGCCTTCACTCCTGTTCCCCAGACCCAAATGCTTGTGTGTTTTAGGTATTTATTCTGCTCTTCCTGTGCTTTTAGGCTTTTTCAGTTTCAGATCCCATGAACACATCCTACAGTAAATGTGGAATGTATTCTGTGATATTCCATCCCCGACTAGCCCTGAGCCCTCATTGCCCTATCACATTTCCTGGTTAAAATCTTGAATCTTTGCCACATAAAATTGACCAGAGCTGATTTGTATAGTCAACAATGACTGTGCTGCTACTTGTTTATAAATTTTTATTCTTTTCCCTCTTCTTTTTCTTATGCATACTCACTCCCTTAACATTCCTAAAAATGTAAATCTAAATGCCCAAAGCCAACTAGGTCACTGAAGCAGATTTCTCCTTTCAGAAATATTCTTCCTGGACCCCCCCCCCCCCCCCGCTTGAGGCTGAACCAGTGGTCCTAGGCAGTTGCACAGCCTGCGTCCTCCTCCGTGGGTTACCTCTCACGTTAGGTGCCTCAGGCGGTGCCTGGCGAGCTCCATCCATGTATACTACTCACTTGCTTCGGCAGGGAATATCCACTGGGAACATCCTGCAAGCCCCATAGAGATCAGAACTCTCCAGAAGAAGCTCACGGAGCTTTGAAGATGGCATCCAGGAAGACTATCCAACAATCTGTACTGGGCATTCATAAATCCTTTTCTTAACAAAAACACCAAAGATGCTGAGCAAAAGCATTTCCAACTAGAATTCACGCCACTGTTGCCTCTGCAATCTCACCACACCCATCGCAGAGATAGACGGCAAAACTTTTCTAGGTCTTCCAAAGTCAGTGTCCACCATTTCTGTGGCAGCAGATGCTATGTGATGAATTCTGGCTTCAACTCTAAGTAAGGCAAGGATCATGTCAAAAGTTTCCTCGGGGCTAGAGAGATGGCTCAGCGGTTAAGAGCACTGACTGTTCTGGAGGTCCTGAGTTCAAATCCCAGCAACCACATGATGGCTCACAACCATCCATAATGAGATCTGATGCCCTCTTCTGGTGTGTCTGAAAACAGCTACAATGTACTTACATATAATAAATAAATCTTTAAAAAAAAAAAAAGTTTCCTAACTATGAAACTACCGCCTTGGAGTTACTGGGTGGCCATAAGCACCACATCTGTGCTTCCATGCCGCTGCTTTCCTTCGAGAATTCTGAAGACATTCCTCTACTGGTGTCTTTTATAAATTCTGTGTCCACTTTTAGAATATGCTTCTGATCATTTCCAACATTTCTGTTAGGGTGTGAATGATCAATCTGGTCTGCTTTAGGTATGCCTTATACAAACTCCTGTTCGCACTGCTGCATTTCTTCCCATTCATTCCTCCTTCTCTCCATGTGCATGTATAATCTACCATTTAGACACCAAGCCTCATAGCTGAGCCTTGAATTTTATCACCTGTTCTTATTTTCAACAATTTCTTCTCTTGTTATTAGCCAAGCCCCACATCGTTTTTGGTTGTGTGAATGTTCTCTGTAGATTAATTGCTGAAGATTTATCTTCTCTCAGAGAGGGTTCATTTGTTTTAGGTTCCATTTGCTTTCTAAACTGTGTCTTTTCTCTCTGTATTCACTGTATGAGGCTGTTCTGGTTTCCCTGTATCAGGTTAAATGTATTTAAGAAGCAGGCACTAAGTAACTATGTTTGTTATGAGTGCTCTAGTCGGAATCTAGCCACTTCCTTTGGAGATAGACACACCTGGCAATATCCAAAAGTGAGTCTAATTAAAAGACTTGAAATTTATACTTTTTTTTGAGACAGGACAAGGTGTCTCTACATAGCCATGACTGTCCTGGGATTAAAAGTATGTGTCATGATATGTTGGGGGTTTTGTTTTGTTTTGTTTTGTTGTTTTTGTTTGTTTGTTTGTTTTTGGTTTTTTTTGAGACAGGGTTTTTCTGTGTAGCCCTGGCTGTCCTGGAGCTCACTCTGTAGACCAGGCTGGCCTCTAACTCAGAAATCCTCCTGGCTCTGCCTCCCAAGTGCTGGGATTAAAGGTGTGCGCCACCACAGCCCGGCTCCAGATATATTTTTAAATAAGTAACTGGGACCCAGCAATTTGTGGTGTCCGAGAGGTTTTTTTTTCTGTTGTTGTTGTTGTTGTTGTTGTTGTTGGTTTGGAGGTTGTTGTTGTTTTTGTTGTTTGCTTGTTTGTTTTCTGAGACAGGGTTTTTCTGTGTGGAACTAGCTCTGTAGACCAGGCTAGCCTTGAACACACCATATCCAGTTCTTCTTCGTTTTAAAAATAGATACACTAAAATAAAACATAAGGTGTGGTGGTTGGTGCTGTAATCTCAGCATTCCAAAAGAGCCAAGAGGACCCTGAGATTGGGGCAATTCAGCTAACTGATGAGTTCCAAGGACAGCAGGGCTATACTGCGAAGTCTTCTCTGAAATAAACAGAGATCAGATGACTAACAGAGCCTACAGTCCAACCAGTAAGAAATGGGAGCTTCACCTTTCACATTTGAGTCAGGCAGTTTTTTTAAATTTTACTGAGACAGAATTTACACGTTTAGGTGTCCACTTCAGTGCTACTAAGTGCGGGTTGCATGTAGTGTTGTACAATCAGTCATCTCTGAAATCTAATTGTAAGGCTTATCAGTCACTCCAAAACACGTTTCCATCCTCAGTCACTGCCCATTCCCACCCACACCAAAGCAACTCTACTGTTTCAATTTCCCTACTCCTGATATAAAACATAAGTGAAACCTGTAATCTGTGGTCTATTGTGCCTAGCTTCTTTCCTACTGCAAATTCTTGAGATGTGTTGTATTATATACCAGCATTTTGTTTCTTTTTATGACCAAATAGTGTTCTACAATGTACAGATAAACCACATTTTACTTCTCCATTCATCAGTTGATATAAATTTGGGTTGTTCTCACCCTAAGGCTATTAACAACAATGCTGTTATGAACATTCATGTACATGTCTGTCTTGGACACCTAAAATTGGTGAACCAATTGACAGCTCTGTATAACATGTTGAAAAATTATTACTGTTTTCCAGAAATAACTACATTTTTTCTCCCACCAACAGTTATGAGGGTGTCAGTTGCACAGAGAGCCTCTCCGACTATCTTTTCTCTTAGAGAAACTCCAGGAATAACCATCCTGATTGAAATACGCACTTCCTTAGTGACTAGCTACATTGAGGATCTTTTCATAGGCTTATTGACCATTCTGCGTATTTTTAAAGAAATGTCTGCTCAAACCTTTTATTACTGAATTGTAAAAAAGTTATTTTATCTTGAGTATGTCTTTTGAAGTGCATGTTTTGATCTTTTTTAGGGGGGAGGAGGGTGTTGTGGGACAAGGCCTAGGGCTATATAGCTCAGTCTCCCAGCTGCTGGGATTACAGGAATGTGCTACAACACTCAGCAAAAATCTTAAAAAGTCCAATTTACCAATGTTAAAATTTGTTGCCCACCATTGGTGCTGTGCTGAGGCACTAATTACTGTCTCATCTGAGGTCATGAAGCATTTGCTGTTCTATCTTCGAAGGCTTTGATGTTTTTGTTGACCTTTAAGTCTATGGTCTTAATTGAAATTAATTTTTGTGTAGGACTCCAAATTCATTCTTTTGTACATGGATATACAGTTACTTCAGCTCCATTTTGTTTTCTGAAGATTATTCATTTTTCCTTAGGTTGCCCTGAAGCTTTTGTTGTAAGTCTACTTATCATAACAGCTTTGGGGATTTGTGTCCCACTGAATCTGTGCACATCCATGTCAATGTGGTGACCCTGATGGTCATCCTGAGAACATGCCAACCAGCACAACAGTTATTTCTGTCTCTTCAGTGATCTAGGTGCACTTGTTCGTCAGCTTCTTGGACTGACCATTCTATTGACTTAGCCCATGATTGTTCATGTACTGACATTTTCCAAGCTTCAGTCTATGAATTATGATGGTAGTTAATAAAGTCAGTCGTCCAGCTGAATTGCTTCTCTTGTTAACTTGTAAACTTTCAATGTTTGGATGGTCAGAAAATTCTGACCATTACCCTTGTCACAAATACCTTACTACTGACCAACAACCTCTATTTAAATTATAGGTTGCACATATTTTGGGAAACACTAAATGTAATTAAATGTATTACTTTTCCATTGTGACTTACTTCTTTATGCCTTGTTTAAGTAATCTGCCTTCTGGAAGCCACACATCTATCTTTTTATTTACTTATTTTATTCAGTGGAAATCAGAAGAGAAAATACATCTGGAATAAATTTGGATAGCAATAACTAATAGAACACAATTCAGAATTTGAAATTCCCCATAAATGGTCAGATGCTAGTCCAATTAATCATAACTTTTAGATTTTAAATATAGCACAGATGACTGAGATCTAGTTATAGGGCAGTTTTCTGCTGGATTAATTTTTGTTTCTCATGGGCCTCTTTCTAGTTTTTTTGACATCTTTGCTCTCTGACTCTTATGTAGATACAAATGAATACAAAATTTGAAGCTATGATCCACATGGGAGAACATGTGGTCTTTGTCTGTCTGAGCCTGGGTTACTTCACTTAATATATTTTCCAGTTCTATCCATTTTCCTGCCAACACCCTAATTCCATATTTCTTTATGGTTGAAAACTCCAATGTGTATATGCCCCATATTCCATATTCCCATTATTAATTCATCTATTAATGAATATGTAGGCTGATTTATTTTCCTAGCAATTCCTTTTTCTAGCAGGCATAGATGAACAAGTAGCTTTTTAGATACTCAGTCTTTTGAGTGCCTAGAGATTGAATAGCTGTGTCACATGGAAGCTCTAGTTTTAGGTTTTGAAATAAAATCTTCATACACACAGTGTATGAGTCAGTGACTGAGTCAGTTTGCACCCATCAACAGTGAATGATGCTCTCTCCCTCCCTCATCTCTCTAAGTCCTTCCTAGCATTGTTATCATTTTCCTGATAGCTATCCTGACATGGGGTGAGATGGAATCCGAGTAATTTTAATCTGCATTTCCCAGATGACCAAGGATGTTAAGCACTTTTGTTGTTGTGTGCTCTGAGTATTAATATTTTGTCAGATATATAGCTGGCAGATTGCCTCCCATTCTGTAGGCTGCCTCTTCACTTACTAATTTCGCTCTACAGAGAGCCTTTTAATTTCTTCAAGTCTCATTTGCTGATAATTGATTGTCTCTATTTCCTGAGCTACTTGTGTCCTTCTCAGAAAGTCTTTACCTATTACATATATGGTTTTGGGTTGGCTTGTTTGCTTTGTAGTATCTTCAGATTTTGGAGTCTTACAGTGTGGGTTTCAATCCACTTATAGGTGACTTATATGGATCTAAAGGTGAGAGATAAGGGTCTAGTTTCATTCTACATATGGAAATCCAGTTTTCCCAGCACCTCATTGAAAATAGTGACTTTTCTATATTTAGCACTTTTGTCAAAAACCACAGGACTTAGCTGTGTGTGTTTATGTTAAGGGTTTTTGTTGTTTGCTTCCTGTCTCACTGATCTGCATGTTCATTTTTGTTTGGCACCTTCTTTTTTTGTTTTCATTTGTATGTTTTCCACACAGGTAAAATTCTGTGTTTAGGAAAAACAAATCTGGCTGGAGAGCTAGCTCAGTGGTTAAGAGCACTGACTGCTCCTCCAAGGGTCCTGAGTTCAAATCCTAGCAACCACATAGTGGCTCACAACCATCCATAACAAGATCTGATGCCCTCTTCTGGAGTGTCTGAAGATAGCTACAGTGTACTTACATATAATAAATTAAAAAAAAAAAATAAGGAAAAACAAATCTGAATTTCTGGTCTTCACATTTTCTTAAGCTTTGTTTTTAGAGGTCCCATTTCTTAATTTTCCATCTACTCCTTCCTTTGTACATATCTATGTGACTACACTGCTTTATTTCTATACTACTTAACATTGAGAGTTGGCACACAAAATCTCACCATCTACAATCATCTCCTTTGCAAAATTTGGCTAGATTTATAGTTATACTTGAGCATTTTTTCTAGAGTAAATTCAATTCACTCCTGTTGCTTTCAATTAGTATTACAGTGAAATAACAATCAAACAAACAGAAAATTGGAGCCAGATTTCGTTCAGCTCTTTGACCATTCTTGCGTGTTATCTGGTATTTACTCAAATCTTGATATACTTCAACAATACTTTAACCAGGAAGGTGGTATCCTGTTTCCTTAGACTCTAAGTAGCTTTGGCATGTGTAAACACACATGTGTGTGCAAAATACAAACATTTCTTGATTTTAGATTCCTTCTTAAACATTATTTTTATTCTATTTTAACTGAATATTGGGTTTACAATACTTCATATATTATTATAGTTCTGTTGCTCATAATTACTCTTTTTTGCTTTGGAACTTGACACAAGCCAAATTCTTGCTAACTAGACATATTCATTAATGAAATGCTAAATGTTGCCTGACACAGTAAAGATCCTACACTCATTGAAGATTGTAATAAGAGTTGCTCTAAAATCTCATACTATCATATCCCACCATTTATCACCTAATCTGAGACCCTTTTACACATAAAGGAACCCAAGAATAACAGTATAAACCAGAATCTTATCAAGTTAAAAAGCAACAGAAATACAGAATTATATTTTCCCAAACTGCAATACATTTCCTTCAAGTATTATAAATTCTTCAAAAAGTTGACCATAGAGTATGGCTGTAAGTTTTTACAAGTGTCAAAAATGTAAAATATCCAGAATATGTTCTATTACTATAAAACAATGAAGTGAAATCAGAAAGTAATGACAAAAAAACTATAAACCCCCAGATTTACAAACTGAAAATATATTTTTAAATAAACCCTTAATAAGATGAACTGAAACATTAAATGAGGAAATTCATTCTATATAAATGAGAATGAAACTACTACTTTTCAAATCTGTGGTGTGCTGGTAAATAATATTTAAAAAAATTGAAAACATTAATTAAAGAAATAGCTAAGGCAGGAAGCTAGGAAATTATATGAACTAGACAGGCATCAATCTTAGACAGGTATCAATCTAAAAATAAATTTTTTGAAAAAACTTTTAAAAACTAAAAAAATAAGACCAGAAATTGATGAAATACAGAACTATATAAAATAGAGTACAGAGAAACCCAAACTTTTGAGAATTTTAATAAACTTGAAAAATCTTCAGTGAAAATGATGAAGAATAAATGTACAAGCCACAAATACCCAACTCTGGTGACACAAGTCACTGTTGACAGCTAGCCAGCTCTGGTGATAGGTCACTGCTGACAGCTAGCCAGCTCTGGTGACACAAGTCACTGCTGACAGCTAGCCAGCTCTGGTGACACAAGTCACTGCTGACAGCTAGCCAGCTCTGGTGACACAAGTCACTGCTGACAGCTAGCCAGCTCTGGTGACACAAGTCACTGTTGACAGCTAGCCAGCTCTGGTGACAGGTCACTGTTGACAGCTAGCCAGCTCTGGTGACAGGTCACTGCTGACAGCTAGCCA
>JADRCD010230283.1:0-47240 GCA_019843815.1 Montemys delectorum
ACCACCACACAGATTCTCTATCTTTTGTTTTATTTGGATTTTCTATCATTTGTTTTATTTGATACTGTTTGTCATATTGCTTTCTTTCTATTTATGTATTTTAATATCTGATTGTTTTTGTTTTCAGAGGGAGAGAGAGATGGAGGAAGAGAGAGGGATCATGAGGTTGAGTGGGTAAGAAATTGGGTAGGATCTGGGAAGAATTGTGGGAGAGTAAAATATATTATCATAAACTACCATATATTTTTAATTGAAAGTTATTTTGAAGAAAAATATCAGTGACATATTGAGCCAGAAGAGTTTCAAAATGCAAATTGCCATATTTGCTGATACTAGATTGCAGAACCTTAATTTTAGATGAAACTCTTAAATTTGGGCACCTAGTTTCTGCAGCCTTAAATGCCAGCCATGAAGGATAGTAATGAGATCTTGACATTGTTCAATGTATGAAAGTCAGTTTAAATGACCTGGTTTATGCTGTTGAGTGTTGAAATATGACTTTTAATATTGTATACAATTTTTAATATTGTATACAAAAGACCTTTATGTAGGGCTTCTACTATCCCAAGTATTGTTACAAAAGTCTAATGAGCTCCATCTCATATCTATGTTCCTGAGTATAGAAGGTGAGCTTCTATACTCAAGTTCTGGCTCTTATGTGCTGTTTGACTGTGAAATAGCAACCCATCTCTCTCTGCCTTGTTTTCTTTATCCTTAAAGAGGGATAGTAAAGTAATAATAGCCAGGAGAATTAAGTTAAGGCCTCCTGGGATGGAAACCTACACCTGAAATACTGTGAGTGCCATACAGATGTTTATTAGTTTTCAGTGGCTGACAATTTTTGTTGACTTTTATATTAAAACCCATTCCTTGCTATGCTTAAAGCACCATAGTTTGAAACAAGCATATCAAATGTGGCTCTATTATTATATAAAAGTTATCAATACATATACATCTATATGTATATATAATCTGTAAAACTACTCAGGAATTAACCCACAGAATTGTATGTGAAGATAAAAATTGGGTCATAAAGGACTTCTCCCTGCTTAAACCTTTTCTATTTTAATCCTAACTAAACTTTTGTTTCTTTCCTCCCTTGTCATCCCAACACAGTTTTTCTAACCAAAATTATAATGTCTTTTTGCATAATAACAAGGAAAGAGGGAATAGAGAATGAAAGACTGAGAGATAAATAGCTGTTTGCTATCCCCTGTGTGATCACAGGTTCTAATGAACTCTCCTCTTCTTCCGATGGATACTTTGAAGGAGAAACAGAGGTTCACCAAGATGAAGGCTTCACAAACCTCCTGGAAGGAAACTTTCTTATGGAGAGAATGCCTGTCATCTGTGGCAGATTTAAGGAGAGTCCTGCAGAAACTGGATGTCTCTCCATGAGGACCTTTCAAACTCAGACCCAGACTACACTTGTATGTCTAAAGCTTGTAACTTTGCTTCTCTAAAAGGGCAGATTTGGAATAAAATGTAGGCAAAGTAACTTCATATTTTAAGCTGTTCATTTAAATGATACTCGTTCTTGATTTTCACTTTAAAATTGTCTTAGCAGCGACTTAGACAGTCAGAGACAAATATTGCTGATTTTGCCATCAGCTCTGCCAGGAAGCCTTAAGAGGAAAGCCATGAGCTGGGCGGAGTGTGGAACTCTCGGGCATCTTAGGAAAAGCTCTGAAGAGCACGCCAAAAAGCTCCAGCTCAGGGCATTTCCTCATTCAGGCAAACCTGAAACTTTCACTCAGTCTTTGTGACATTTTATTGTCATTTTCTTTACTGCCTTTCCTTTTCTCTCACACAGTGAGACCCCCTTTCCTCTTTGCCTTTCAATTCTCTGCTAATCCTTTCAAGTGCTTAGTCATGCTTTTCAAAAAACAAAAAACAAAAAAATTCCTGTTACGTGTACACTGGCATCTGATTCTTCTCTCAACACTCACAACATACGTGTTGTTGATGTGGGGACATATTGATAGATTGACCTCACCTTTTTCATATATACTACTACCTTATCTGACTGATACAGAGATTTTTGAATGGTTGTAATGTTATTTTTAAGTCTTTCAATTTACAGATTAGTTAGCATCATCAATATATAATCTATAGATAGAGAAAAACAGTTGATTTTTGGTACAAATCTAGTATGCTGTGTCCTGGATACGTATCACTACCAACATCTCAGCTGACAAGAAATTCACTATGAAATCTCATTCTGATTATATTAACTTTATAATGTTTTCAGACCAGCCAATTCCATTTTGTATTCCATTATTACTTTTATATCTATATTTCTTATTCTACTATGTAGCAGCAGGCTAGTACATTTTATAGATGTATTTTCTTATATATTTCCAACTTTAATATGCATTTCCT
Source organism: Montemys delectorum (assembly GCA_019843815.1). Classification (NCBI taxonomy): domain Eukaryota; kingdom Metazoa; phylum Chordata; class Mammalia; order Rodentia; family Muridae; genus Montemys; species Montemys delectorum. The sequence continues at coordinate 2,383 of JADRCD010230283.1, forward strand.
CAATTATTTCAACAATGAGTATAATAAATAAATGTGAATAAATGTCCTAAGCCTCAGAATTATGTTACTATGATATTCATCATTAAAATAAAATGTCTATGAACCATTATCACCACAGCTAGGGCCGCATAACTAGAATTTCTATTTTCTGTAAATTCTCTTTAAATTAGATTTTAATATGGAATGGAATATTCCCTGATGTTTCTCCTGGCTAGGAGAATTGTGTTGTCTCATTGTTGAGAGAAGTGACTATAGTCATTCTTTCTCATTGTGACTCTCAAATAAGATATGTCACCTTTCATTCAATGTAGGCATTTGATATCTCTATTGATTATGTCAACATGCATAACGCTCAGATACTTTCTCCCCATGACCATCCATCTCCGAGTGTTCTTTTAAGGCCATCTCAATAGGCTTTGTCAAGGATCCTACTCAGTGCTTCAAAAATGGCCCCACAGTAGAGTACGGAGTTTGAGATTTTCATAGTATAATGTACTTTAGACATTGATTCCTGGCTTGCCTATATTAAATGTTCACTGGTATGTTGAAAGGGATCATACTTCTCCCACAGGAATCAAACTGAAAAAAAAAAAGTAAAAACGATACATTTTGTAGAGATTCCAGTGTTCTCTATAGTCAGACATCAAAGGTTTACCTCAGAAAGCCTGACACAATTTGACTCAGTCATGACACATTTCTCAAGACAATGATGTTCATTCTTTTTTGTTTGGGGTACTTACTATTCTATATCTGAGGATGCTGAACTCTACCTCAACCTAGTGCCTTTACCACCCTCTAAGAAGGTGAAGCAATATAGACAATGGAGTAAGACCTTCTAGTATTCTGCCTGAGAGCTCTCCCACCTCTACTGCCTTCGAATTTGAATGCCTCACAGTGCCTCATTTTCCAGCTGCTTTATGAACAGGGCCTTTATGGGATGCTTTTATGAAACCCATTTGAAAGTACCTTCTCTTTTTTGATGCATTCTTGAACATCATATTGAACATAAAGTAGAGTAGACATAACATACATACACATACACGAATAATCTTAAGTACAAAGTAATAAATATATGTATGTGTGTAGAATTATATTTACTAGACAACATGTGGGTAGTTATTTCTTATTCTGCTGATATCAAGAGAATTTCCAAGGCCATCACACCTCTCTTAGAGAATAAATCACAACAAAAGAAACAAAAGCATAAAATAACACTAGAACTAAGTAATTATGTGTTTTATTCTATAATCAAAATGCCCTCTATTTGAGACAGTGCATGTATTTACTCATGGAAACTCTGACAAAGATTAAGGTATAAAGATGTTTTAAGTAAAATAGTGAAGACCCATGGATTATATGTAGAAATATTGGTGTTGTTTCTTTGTTAGTGGCTACTGAATATGTTGCTCTGCTTACCAGTCATTGCCAGGAAGAGAATCAGATAAGCACAAAGCTATGTGCTATTTCATTACTGCAGCCTGTTTTGATCTCACTGTAGGTTTCTTTTGAAAATACCATTAGAGTCTGATCTGAGAACAAATAATAAGATAAGATGATTCTTACATGCAAGTCCCTCAGGTTCTTGAAGGCCCCTTCTTTGATCTCTGTTATTTTGTTGTTTTGCAGGTCTAGCAAGGTTGTGTCAGGTGGAAATTCCCAGGGCACTTTGTCCAAACCTAGCAAAGGAGAAACACGAAAGCATAGTCTCTGAGATGAAATTCCCAATGATAGCATGATAGAAGACTGTTGTTGCTTTTTAATTTTTGAGACAACATTTAATTTTGTAGGCTACCCTTCCATGTGCAATCCTTCTGCCTAAGTCTACTAAGTACTTGGATTATAACCATCTCCAACATATAAAAAGTATGTTTTTACAAGGGAATTAAGGTTTCAGTTTGTCTGTAATGTGTTTTCACCCAAGAGTTACATCAATTGTAGTTGAAACTGTTTGTTTAACTTTTCCCAACCAAGTCAAGGATTTTTTTTTCCTTAGTTATAGCTGAAAATGTCTCCTATACAATTATTGGTCCTCACAGAGGAAATTTGTGCTCCCTTTAGGATAAGGCTCTAATCTTTTGCTACATGTTGAGCCTTAACAAATATTTTGTAAATATTTGCCAGAATTGTAAACCTGTTCTACCCATATAAATGCCTTATAAATATGAGAGCTCCAACCAAGTTTGCATCAACTTTTATAAATCTTACATTGACATGGATTTACATGAAAACTTAAAGTCATTGGAACTTGTAGCCAGGTTCTTGTTTGTACATTGAAAATTGAATCTTTTGGAAGAGTAATTATATTCATTTGAACTAGAGTACCATGACAATATCAGTTTTCATGGCCACTTTATAATCAAGAGGCCTATGGTTGAGTAAGATAAATTTGGTGGCATAAGTTCTGTGAAATTAACTTTATGAAGCCTTAATTTTGGAATGTAGATTTTCAGTATATAGACACATCACAACCAAGTGGTCCTTGATGGTGAAAAATATGTTTCACTACTCATTTAACCAATTATATTACATTTTATTTATTTATTTATTTATTTATTTATTCATTGGGTTTTTTTGAGACAGGGTTTCTCTGTATAGCCTTGGCTGTCCTGGAACTCACTCTGTAGACCAGGCTGGCCTCAAACTCAGAAATCCACCTGCCTCTGCCTCCCAAGGGCTGGGATTAAGGGCGTGTGCCACCACCATCTGCCTTATTTTTTTTTTATTTTTATTTATTTTTTTACATATTTTCATTTTTATTTTGGGGAATGTAAGAGGTAAAATAAAAGATGGATGTGTGAGTTCAGAGACATGGTTCAGTGTTTACAAGTGTGTGTGGTTTCTCCAGGGGAATCTGTGTTTGAGTTCTACCACCTACAACAAGAGCCCACAACTGCCTGTAAATCAAGCTGCCATGACTCCAAGTTTCTCTTTGGCTTCATGGTCCCTTATATCCACACAACACACGTTTATTTAAATAGGTGTACATACATACACCCTCTGCTTATACACATACACACATACACACACATACACATACACATACACATACACTTAAAAAAAACAACTTGGACATTCTATTCTCACATAGTATGTCAATCCCAATATTTTCAGATATCATAACAAAAATTTAAATTTTTAAAGTTTGGATAGAAATGAGTTTTCCGTCATTATAAATCTTGAACTACTAAAGAGTTCTGTCTCCCTGGAAAATGCTTTGTTTCACTGACCATCGGCTGCATATGCAGTTGAAGTAAACAGACTTTATCCACTCGGGAGACTAACTCATGAAAATACAATTCACTGTAGTTTTTCATTAAAACTACAGTCACAACAAAGTATAATAACAACTATATTGGAAAGATAGCTTTCCAATTCTGAGCCTTTAATGAGCATGTACTCACAGAAACCACATGGCAATCAAATTTCAAATCTCTTCATTTCTTCCATGATAATTACATACATTTAAAAATCACTTATTTCTAAGAGGTCTTTTTTGTTGCTATTGTTGTTGCTCTTGTCCAGAGACCACCACTCCAATTTTAGTAGTAGGAAATATTGTTCATAGCATAGTGTTTTAGTAAAGTTCAGTATAAAACGCAACTGATGCTCAACTGACATCCTACGTTCTATAAACACTGAACTCATTACAGACATGGTTCCCATAGAAATGGAAGACTGATGTGTGTTCAGCACCAGGAAATAGACTATAGAACAGCTACCTTGTGGGAGGGTTAGTGGGAGTGCTCCACAATTGTAATCACAGCCATTTTCAAAAATGTCAATTTGCTAATTGCAAGCAATTAGAGGATGAAGCCTTTTGCCAAATCTGTGATAATTAGTATGATCCAACCACGAAAATATATGATTTCCTTTCTTTTGGAATGTAGTCCTGTGTCTCATTAGTATTTATTTCCTAGTTTCTGTCAGAGATTTAATTTCCTTTCAGCTTACTTTTGTATAATTATGAGATAAAACTCTAGAGGCTGTCTTAACATTTGAACAACGCCAAGATGATCTTAAAGTTCACATGCATCAGAAAAGGACTCTGTCTCTGAAAGTCTGACCCTTCTATTCATGTTGTCATTCTTGACCTTTATGACAGAAAATGCTTAAGCTAAGTCACATGCTTTATATCTGGAGATGAAGCATAAAAGAAAAATACCCTCTCAGACTTGGGATTTTTTTGCAAATTAGTTCTTGGAGGTCCATTTTAATGATAAAATTATAATGCATGTGTATTTGCTCTGAATTACTAATGGAGTCATACTCATTTGGCGAACCTCATATACTGAATGAATTTCATCATGACTACTTTGAATTACATAGCTATAGAGATCATTTCAATTAAAGTCATGTTATGCTATTCCCTTCCCAACAGTACTATGATAACTTATAAAATCTTGCTGTAAAAGCTTTGGATTGAAGCAGAAATGTAAGGCAGTGTGGTAACTTTCTTTACCTGGTGACTTTTAGGAAGGGTTTAATGGCATGAACAAAATATTCATTAAGAATAATGAACATGGCTAAAAGATAACCTTCTAGGCTTCTAACATGATATTTCATGTGTCAAGTTTATTTGGATAGCCTCCATAAAAACTTGTTCTCATACCAGATCCTCTCCAAATTCTATATATTTTATAACTAGATGAAGTGTCCCACTGTAAATTACCTAGATTCAAAGATCTAGGTAAAGTATAATGGGTAAATTACCTATAATATGAATTCTTACAATATCACAAAGGGAAAGAGCCTTTAATTTCAGCTAGTCTATTGTTTCCTGTGTACTCTATAATGAGATTGTTTAGCAGACTACATTAAAATAAGAAATGTAGATAAGTTTATCTGAATACTTTTGATGTAAGGTCTCTTTCTCTATCTCTCTCTCTCTCTCAAACATATATATTCTCTGCTTTCATTTATTTATTTATTTATTTATTTATTTAATTTATATACTTTTAAATATAACTCCTTTTAAAACTGACTTGATAGGTGCTGGAAGATTGTGTTATTTTGTTAAGCTTTATTCCAACTGTATTTGTGATAGATTGGTTTTCAGCCAGAGCTGCATATTGAATCCTTGTCTAAAAGAAAAAGTGTCCCAGAAATAAAGGTGGAGGGGAGGGAGGTAACTTGTAAGCTAAGTCAACCATTGTTTTTATTCCTCCCCCCCCCCCGACTAAACAAGACCAGAGAAGTAAAACAACCATAATAGATCCTAGATAAACTGGGCCAATGACCAAGGTGGTATGAGTCCTCAGAAATATCAGGTATGCTATTCTTACATGTGAGCACCAGCTCATCTTGAGCACTCATGCTCATTCTTCAAGATTCATTTTCATCCATACCATGGATGTTTTGTAAGAAACTACATTCACTCATTGCTCTGACTCTATTACCCTTTTGAGCTCATTCAAATTCTTCTGCAAATTCTCATGTACCTGACATGGAAAAGTGATGCCTGAAGCCCACATTTCTTAGAGACTACAGGCTTATGGTGTGCATTCTCAACTTCATACAGTCTTAGTTTGTTCACCTACAAATGCAGGAGAAACAGAGAAGTGGTTTATGTTGTTGCTTTGTTTTGCTTTTCATTAGGAAGTTTTTGTGGATGTTTCATGCACAGATTTCTTTCTGGCACATCAGTTTTAATACATCAAGCTGCCAAACTTTCAACCCCAAATTTATCTCTGTCTACAAGAAATGTAGGCATGCAGGAGGGAGTAGAGACTGAGGGAATGACCAGCCAATAAACAGCCCAACTTGAAACCCACCCATGGGCAAGCACCAATCCTCTCTGTTATGCTTACAGACAGAAGCAAGTTGTCCTCTGAGAGGTTCCACCTCCACCTGAGCAGCTGCCTCAGACAGATGCAGACACCTACAGTCTAACAGTGGATGGAGCTTGGGGACTCTTATGGAAGAATAGGAGGAAGGATTGCAGACCCCAAGGGGATAGGGACTCCACAGAAGACCAACAGAATCAACTAACCTGGACTGTTGTGGTTCTTAGATTCTGAACCACCAACTAAATAACATAAATGGACCAAATCTCTGCCTTCACACACTTACGTAGAAGATATGCACCTTGGTCTTCATCTGAGTCCTGAACAACTGGAACAGAGGCTATCCCAAGAGCTGTTGTCTATATGTAGGATATGTTCTTCTAGCTGGGGTGCCTTGTCTGACCTCAATGGGAGAGGAAGTACCTAGATTCAAAGTGCCAGGATTAGGGGATACCAAGAGGGATCCATCCCCACCTGCTCAGAAGAGAAGAGGAGGGGGGATGAGGGAAGTACTGTGGAAGGGGGTGACAGGAAGGAGCAGTGAGTGGGATGTAAAGTGAATAAAGAAAAAATTAAATTTAAAAAAATCAAGCTTCTTTGTAATCCTACACTGAATAGTTTGTGAGCATGCACTTGAATCTTTTTTTCTGTTATGTTGGATTATAAAATCTCTCTGTATCCTATTTTTATTAAGGTTTTCTTTTTCCTCTGATGTGTTATGACAAGACTGTCTTCATTTTAAGTTTTCAGTTATCAAATGAATCTCATCCTTTGTCTTCATCTATGAATTGTTCCCTTTTCTTTGACTGTGACATATTTTTAAGGCATCTTTAGTCACATATATAGCTGAAAAAGATTGTTTGTTCTCTCTGTTTTACATAGCCCTGGGGTCTGGCTTAATAACTTCTTTTCATGGTATGTACGTATCTTAGAGAAGGATAAACAATAAGATGCTAAATGGAAAACATATATACATTCATGAAGAAATATTGACCAAAACCTACACATAAAATAATCCTGAATTTGATTAATAGATACATACTTGCACTTAAAATGAGTCAAGATAACATCATAAAGTTGGAACCTCAAATATTTCAAGAAATGACTAGGAAGGAACACAAAGGGAAATGTGTGGAAGTACAATTTAAAGAAGACTTGAGAGATTCTTAAAACTGGAGAATGGCCCCAGTTCACAGATCACTGCAAGAGTGTGAACATGCAAGACCCTAAATTCAGTCACTGGTGATACTCTCCCCTCCCTGGAACTAGGCAAAGTATGTATGACATGGATTATAATAAATATTAATTAAGAATGGAAAAAATACTTCAATATTAACAGAATCACTGGCAATATACACATCAAGCTATTGTTATTTTTAGAGTTTACTCACTATGAATATTTTATTTAATTTTTATTATTTATTTCATTATATATTATGTGTTATATGAAATTTCTGGTATTTACCTAAAAGCTATTTGAGAGAGGGTAAATATAGTTATTAAAGTAGTTCAATGAAGTACTTGAAGTTCTTCACTCAATTAAAAAGTCATCTTATTGAAAAACTTTAAGAATAATTTTATTTTTATGTATATGGATTTTTGCCTGCATGTATGTTTTTATACCACATGTGTGCCTAGTGATAATGGACAACCATCCAGTGAATAATAGATCTCTCTTGGACCTTGAGTTGCAGATGGTGGTGAGCTACCATGTACATGTTGGGATATTTACATAATTTCATTCTTATTATTTTAATTTTAATAATAAATTTTTGCCTTTTTCATTATGGCCCAAAGCATAAATGCCCCTGAAAGCGTATTTAAATGGTACCTTTCACAAGATGCCCTTTATCAGAACTCACTAAACTGTATTACAAATTTTCTATCATAGGTAGAGCTGGCCTCAATTCCTATTGTGATTTATATCAATATAGAAAAATTAAGCTTATTTTTTTACTGATGATTAGAGTCTACATTTCTCTGTTTTTCTCTTCTCTATGTTATATTTATTAATAAAGATTATTCTAGAAACTAAAATATATTTTGCAGGTATATCAAACACAGATTTTTTTAATATCAAGGATATTTACATTAAAAAAAATCACAAGTTCTTGTGAGTACTGTCTACTGTTGTGTGCATCTTTGTTCCATGAAGTTCAGGACTTAGCAAGGGTTTATCTACAAAAGTCCATGTGTGCATAATAAGCCTTCATTCAGTTAGCAGAGCTCGGCAACAAATAATTATACCCAAATCTGCCCCTAATCAACTTAATTCTATTTAATTAGGACAGAAACTCCAGTTTTTTGTCAATCAATAAAATATCAGATATGTTAAGACCATTTTTAGCTTCAGAGTGACTTGAATTAAAACTAATCCATCTATGAATTAGAGATGATTGAGTGCCAAGTACAAACACTTGGGACTCTCTGTTCTCATTCAAAAACACTGAGATGGAAATACCTTAGAGCTAAGAATCATTTTGATGGCTAAACACTGTCAGTTCAAACTAAAGCTAATCCTCAATATTTATAAAAGGTGATTATGGCAGAAAAATATCTTTACCTTTATTTTGATATCTCCTTACTTGCTTAGGATGATCTTTGACCTCTGTCTCTGTCTTTTTCCTCTCTCTCTACCTCTCTCTATGTCTCTGTCTCTCTATTCTCCATTTTCCTGTCTTTCTCTGTCTCTTCCTCAATCTTTCTCAGTTTCTCTCTCTGTGTCTTTCTGATTCTGTCAGTCTCTCTGTCTCTCTGTCTCTCTGTCTCTCTCTCTCTCTGTCTGTCTCTCTCTCTCTCTCTCTCTCTCTCTCTCTCTCTCTCTCTCTGCTTGCAACCCTCTTTTATCAGTTTCCTGAGTAGCTGAGAATATCGGATTTTGCTTCCACACCTGCCTTTGTACAGCTTCATGAGCCATGTACATATGACACAATCATTTTCAAGAAGATAGATCACATGTTATTAATTGCCTTGGGGTTTAGATGCTTATCTATGAAATAATATCCTGAATATAAAAGTTAGTCTTGTAAGAATGTTTATGTATATTTTAAGTTCTTGTCTAGCAACATAAAATACATATCCATTCATTAAATGACAAAAGATGCTTTTTAAACTATCAAGTTCCATATAGGAGAGGGCGAAGTATGTTTGAGTTTAAGGATATTTATCCATACAGATAAAGCTCTTTTATATTATTTTAAAGACATTGAGATGCCTTTCAAACATCAGTCATTATGTGCTTAATTTAAAAAATTAAACAGAATGTGTATTTGACTTTTCAAGGCTCATATGTATTTTAGCAGTGAGATAAAAGTTATTACCAAATTGTGCTTCTTGGTGATCCCTGGCCCCAACAACAATAACTAAGCCAAAACCTATAAGCAAGAGAAATTATCTTCTCCAAGATACCAAGCACACTGAACAGAACATCTGATCAAGATCAAGATCAAGATCTAGACAACTTTCAACATTTGGGAAGGAGTGAGCTACATTTACCTGCAAACTTTTTGTTAGTGGTTCTTGGCTGTGAACCGCTAACAAAAAGTGAGCCCATAGGTATGAAGGTACCTCTCTGACATGTACCCAGGAGTAGAACACCTGGATGGTAATGTGGTGCTCTTAATATTCTGAGAACCCTTCATACAATTTTCTATAAAGACTATTCTTATTTTAGTTCCTGCCCACAGAGTTTAAGAACTCCCTTTTCTGACACCCTTCTAAGAGTTGACTACTTTAGCATTCCTGATAAAGTCATTTTTACTGATATACAGTGAAATAGTTTAGATAAGCATTTCCCCAATGATGAATGAACTTTGGTGTATTTTATTTCATGCATTACTGGTTCAGTTCTGAGAAATGAATTTTTAGGTCTATTGTTCATTTTGAAAATATAATTGTTACCATTGATAAATGTCTGTCAAATAAGGAAGTTTTTAAACATTTTCATTTATTTTATGACCTAAACCAAGGAATCTGGCAAGAGATCAGAAAGTTTGTTCTCAATTATGGTCTCTTATGCATTTGTAACTAAATGTTAACAGGATCAAAGGTCATGGAAATCTAGTCTGGACTGGATCCCCCAAGACTTATTCTTATGAATAGCATTCTGTGTTGCTAAGCTGGAGCTGTCTGGAGTACCTGAGATTGCCTTTCTAGGCACAGTTTCAGTCTCTCTCTCTCTCTCTCTCTCTCTCTCTCTCTCTCTCTCTCTCTCTCTCTCTCTTTCTCTCTCTCTCTCAGCAGACAGATAGATAGATAGATAGATAGATAGATAGATAGATAGATAGATAGATATTTTTCTGTTAATTTTTTTGTTAGTAGATTTTTGGAGTTCCTTATTTCTTCTGGAAAAATGAAAAAATTCATAGTTTTATAGTTAAAAATATGTTCTCCCATTGTATAGTCTGTCTCTCACCTCTATTGTTTCATTTTCTAGATGAAAGTTTTGTAATTTGATACAATAGTTTGTTCTAGTATGTGTTAACTGATCAATAAGTAGAGAAATTGTGGTATACATATACAAGTGACTATTGTTCATTAAAACTGTTAAATCCTGTCTTTTGTAACATGAAAGAGCTATGTTAAGTGAATCAATCAAGAAACAGAAAGACAGGTACTGTATAATCTCACTCCTCTGTGGAATATACACAAGCTGAACTTACAGAAGTTGAGCATAGAATGGTGCTGACCAGGGGTAGGTGGGAAGGGTTAATGAGGGGCTTGGCAGTGGTGGCACAGCACTTGGGAGACAGAGGCAGGCAGATTTCTGAGTTCAAGGCTGGCTTGGTCTACAGAGTGAGTTCCAGGACAGCCAGGGCTACACAGAGAGATCCAGTCTTGAAAAAAGGGTTAAAGAGGAAATTCTGATAATTCAAGGTTACTAAGTTCAGATAGAGAATGATATTTTGTGGTAGATAACACAATCAGGCAACTCTAGATAAGTATAGTGTACCAAATGTTTTAGAATACCAGAGAAAAGACGTTGGAAAGATTATTTTCATGGGTAACTGCTAAATGTTTGAGATGATGGTTATGTTTAACAAATTTAAGCATAACTCAGTGTATATGTGTATCAAAATATTTCATGGTACATGTAATGCATTCAGTGTATACAAAATCACATATCTGTTAAAAGCAAATATAAAATGAATTGTCCTTTTTTAGTGACAACTAGACTTTTTAATTTGATAAAGATTACATTTGCTGCTTAATTTTTCAAACAGAAATGTTTTTTGTCTGTTAAAGATAAAAGAGAAGCTTTGGGTATCTCACTGAATTCTGGTTTAAATCACAAACTAAATTTTAACAAAATAATGCAAAAGAATTTGGGTGGCTATTCATATTTACTTTCTCAGTGCTCTGTGCTCTAGATAAGCAGGTAATGATGCTACACTGAAGACAACTGGAGCCAAACATCCCATGCATCTTCCAGAAGCTTTCACATTTCCTCATAGACAAATGGTAGAGGTATAGCTTCTCAGTTTTCATTTATTCTCATTGAAAAAACTGCTTAAGGATCAATGTTGTTTAACACTGGCACAAATAATTCCTAGAGCAGTGGCTCTCAACCTGTGGGACCCAAACCCTTTAACAAACTTCTATCTCCAAAAGTATTTACAATTCATGAGAGTAGCAAAATCACAGTTACAAATGGGCAACAAGAAATAATTTTATCATTGGGGGGTCACCACAAGATGAGGAACTATATTAAAGGGTCACAGCATTTGGAAGGTTGAGAACCATTGCCTTAGAGAAAAACATACTGTCAAGAATTTAAATAGAAAATCTCTACTTATATTAATTACTGTATAGTCAAATATTGACAAAAGTTTGAACATTGCATCTCTTTTGTCTCATTAAAACCTCTGCCAATGACAGCTCTAAGGAAACTGATCATAATATATATTCCCATGCCTAGAATGCCACTGATCCATCACAAGGCAGAATATACTTACCGGATCAATGAGGGATCAGAGAAACTACCTGCAGCCTCCTGAAATCATCCATGTACACCCTCACTGAAGTTTTAAAGTGTCAGCATTGAAGACTGAGATAAGTGTTTCTTGATTGTTGATGTTGAACAGTTTATGTCTACGTTTGTCTGTGCTCCTCTGTATGGCGTATTTCCCTGGTTAATATTACTGACCATTTCTCTGCAAAATATGACTAGCAAATTACTTTGAGTAATTATGGGGCTTCTCAGAGAAGCAGCTTCTTATGTTGTGGTATTTCTTCTATAAGCAAGACACACAGCCAAAAGCTAGTCCTGTGTTCATGTTTTCCTTTGCTATAAGAAAATATACAAGTAAAGAGAAAGAAGGGAGAGCAGCAGCCATGGGAACCAAGTGCATTAACCTCTGGCTCAACTTCTGGGCCTCCAAACTTTCTGAAGATTTATCTTCTAATCATGTAGCTCTTGGAATTCCAGGCCAATTTTTACTTTCAAAAGGATAAGCCAGCTGCCTTTTGTGTATCAGGCTGAAGTTTCAGAATCTGAGATTATATCGAATATTTGCATTGTGTTTTAGTTATAAACATTTCTTTTGAAAAGTTCTGAAGACCATAATCAGTTGCCAAAGCTATGTGGGAGCCTAGACCAGAGAATGAAGGGAATACTTGTGTATTTTGAAGATAAGTGTCTTGAGGATTGTGCAAGCACAATCCAACTCATTTTGCTTCTGTAAAGAGGAAAGGGACTTTCCATGTTTTCATAACATCTAACAACTTAGGAAAACAAATCAATAATTTAGAAAAAGAAACGAAAATGAAAATGGGAGAGGACAAACATCCCTCTGGAAACACAATATAGATGATGCACTGGTAGACATTTTACTTTGCAAAAAGGAGGTCTGTTCAAATCATTAAGATTTTTCTTTAAGTGATTCACTGCAAACCTTTTTAGAGCTGATTGAAAGGGTTAGAGGTGTGGCAGTGTAGTGTGGAAAGCCTAAACTGTCCTACCCTCAAACTCAATTCTTTTTCTCCTGACTGTTTCCCCATGAGACCTCAAAGGGCCAAGCACTCAAAAGAACTCAGTTCCATGAGGAAGTTCCATAAGTTTGGCCAGACTCACTTACCCAGATCAGAACACTGCACCACTCGAAGATGACATTGGCATCGGTAGGGGCACATAGATATCAGGGGATTGTCAGGGTCATAAGGGATTATGCCAGAACCCTCATCTTCTAGCATGAAGTCAAATAAGCCTCTCTGTTCAAATGGTCCAGCCCAAGAGACTTGTGCCAGAAGGAAGAAGATGAGAGTTGCCTTCATGATTGTCTCATGTATTTTCACCACCTGGGAACCAGAGAAACAGAGAAGGGTCTCTGAGCAAGTATGCCACTTAATTTATGTGTAATTTGTTACATTATATCTCATAGCAGAGTGAGTACGGAGAAAAACTATAGAAAATAACAATTGTTATGAAGAAATCAGGCATTCACAAAATGTCTTTTGAAGGTGATTATAGACATAAGCGAACCATTTCCTTACCAGTAGCAATTCAAACAATACTAAGTAGCATGTTTCATCTTGGGTTCTGGATTAGGATGATATGCCAGATCACTGGCCAGGTGTCCTTGAATAGGAAATCATGCTTGTATTTACCATGCTGACTCAGTCTTGCCATGTGACAGTCAAATAAAACTGTGCCTATGTACTAAGAAATCTCCAACGTTTCTACCAGAGACACCTCCTCAAACCCTGTTCATATCCAGAGCCTCCTGTGTTTTCTTTGGTTTCGCCCACCACCCCATAAATTATTGCAAAAGACTCCAACTTGTTTCTGCTCTGAACATTTCTATTATTCCAAATCATCTTTCATGTTTCTGCCCAAGTCATTGTCTAAAATTGAAGGTTCACCTTATTCAGGTCTACAAAAACCAGTTGTTGGCATCTTATGACCTGTCAACGAAAAACATGCTTCCTGCGTTGGATGCGGAGCCAGTCATTATTGGGTACCAATTGGTACTTAAAGATAAAATTCTTTGCATTTTCTCTCTCCCAAAGACTTCTGTTCAACCCCACACTTAGATGTCTTTGTCATTTTGATTACCTACCTTCTGAAGAAGTTTAAAGATTATGTGAGATTCTGGGTTTCCCCCCTGTATCTCCTCTCCGAGGGTACTGCTCGTTGCCTCTTCTGTGATTTGAAGCACGATATTCTGACCTCTTTTAATGAACTTATCACATGTTATAATGTGTTTTTTGTGTTTACTCTGCCCCAATATTAGTGGATGTTCTCCCTCAGGGCGTGCCTTATTATTTCTTGTTCTCTGTACCCATGCCTTGCACAATATTTTGAACACAAGTGACTCAGCTGCCATCAGTTTATTAATAACACAGTGCATCCTGTTGGCTCCAAGAAACCAAACAAGTCTGATGTCTTAAAGCCCAAATTGTATATTCACAGCAAATTTCTAGTTATTTGGATATGAGTTAAATATCTCAAAATGAACAGTCAAAAGAGAGATCAAGCAACCTATTTTTGAACTGACATGACTTAAGGTCCCCCTTCAGCTCTTATAAGTAGTCCTCAAACATTGAAGGCATTACTTTCAGATTCATAATCTCAAAAAGAGCTGCATCTCTACATTTAATCTATATTTTTACTCTACATTTTAATATACATTTAATACTGGAGTATGTCTAAAACAGAACCCTCCATGCAGACTTATAATTTTCAATTAAAAAGATCATAAAGATTGTGATTCACACAAGTTCCCCAAGTTTAAGGCCAAGCGTCCTTTAGCAAGCCAATCCTACTGAGTTTCTGGGTCTCTCTTAAGAGGAGGTCATTGTTCAGGGATGTTTATTTGGATTGCAGCAAAGGAGAAGACTTCTATCTGTTTCACATTACAATACAATGTTTATGGTTTACCACAAGTTTGCTGGCATGGCATATTTAATGCCTTGTAATTTTAGAAGAAGAAAGAAATGAAATACAATAACCTCAGATTTAATAAAGAATAAGGAACGTTCCTGCAGATGGCTCTTTGTAATCCACTCTCCAGAGCAAACCTGCCTGGTGGCTTCCCTATCTACCCTAAAAAGGAAATGTTGAGTCCAGGCTCCGAGGAAAACCATCTTTATTTATATTTGTTTACCTTGTTAAAATACTACAAATTCTCTGCTCAATCTTCCTTAGATTAATGATTGATACAGCCAGACTGCATACCACTTTAGTAACACTCTCTCTCTCATATGTGTGTGTGTGTGTGTGCGTGTGTGTGTGTATGTTTTTGAACTCTGTTATCCTAAAAAAAAAAAAAGCATGCTTATAAATTTTGTTCAAATTCTCCCATGAAATGCCCTATAAAATAATTTTTATAAAACTCAAAGACCCAGCATGTTTAGAGCAATTAACTTAAGAGGAATCTTAAGTGTCAATGGTCCTCAAGATTTTTTCAGTATTGGTTTGTTTGCTTTTTTTCCTTTTGTGATAAATAGCAATTAGAACAGCAAAAAGCAATTTACAAAGAAAGAGGTTGTAGCTGAAGCAACACTTTTTATATCTTGTGGAAAACTGTTCCTCTCAAATATTTGTCAAGCCATTCTTCCTTTAAAAGAGTTGTTTTAGTTCAGAAATGTCTTCCCCAAAAGTAATCTGTCTGGCCCCTAAACCACCTTCCTTTATTTAATTAGCTATTTTATCCAGGTTAACTTTTGTGCAAACATGCTTATGTCGTTGTTAGGTGTTTCAGAGTTAAAACTTAACAGGTATGTTTTGAAGGAAATCTGTAAATTCCTCATGATAAGGTGAATTCAAAACGTCAGTAACAACAGAAATAATTAAAATATAAGCAATGAAAATGCATTTGTCCATAAACAAGTGCTACAATAAAACCCATGTTTCTTTTGAGGAGGTCTGCTAAAATAAACAGCTACAGGAAGAAAAAGCCACAGGCACAGAGATCACTGGGGCACACTTAACCAGTGGTCCTCTGCTTACTCTCCTTTTAGTTAAAATGAGAATCAACCCCCACCCTCACCTCAGAGTGAATGCACTTCATAAGAAAGGTTAATTTGCATTGAAAATATTGACAGGAACATTTATAGCCAAAGACGTATGCAGCTGTATTACCTCAGATCTTTAACATAATAAATATTTCCAGTGTTCCTTTTCACCTTTCTGGTAAGAATTCCTATTCATTTCTGATGTTGCAGTAGTAGGCATTATATTTCTATAGCCAGAGACTTGACTTGCTGAGGTTTTAAAGGTTTGTGAAGTATGCAAGAATCCAGCATGAGAAGAAATCCTTAAATACCTAATTTAGGTACAAGCAACATGCTAGTTACAAGTGCTTTTCTGCTGACAGTTTATAAAGAGCAAAGCATTTCATCAGTACAAATGCAAAAATATCAGTATAGACAGT
Source organism: Montemys delectorum (assembly GCA_019843815.1). Lineage (NCBI taxonomy): Eukaryota > Metazoa > Chordata > Mammalia > Rodentia > Muridae > Montemys > Montemys delectorum. The sequence continues at coordinate 18,539 of JADRCD010230283.1, forward strand.
CATGGTGTTAGGTTACAAATTTTTAATAAGCATATTTGCAAGAACGGAAGAGAGAGCGCAAAACCAATGCATTCAACCAGAATTTTTTTAAACCGAGTACTTAACTTCTGTTTTCAAGCAATTCATTTCTAATGTTGTATAAAGATTACTAAAAGTTTAGCACAACTTCTTTCTCCTTCCTTTTTCTCACCAGATATTTTCTTCTGCCCTCCACTTGACAGAAGCTTTATTAGGCTGTAGCAGAATCCAGGACAATTATTGAAAGCCATACCTTTTAATCCGGGTATTTGCCACAGGAGCCCTCAAAGCTGCGATGTAATTAATGCTAACTATGCAGCCCAAGCAAAAGAGTTTGCAGGTGTGGAAAGGAGGAGGGGCTGGTGCTCTGCCCTGTGACTGTCACTGGGTTGCAAACCTCCTGCTTCTACTCCATAGCACAGTTAAGAACTAAGGTTTCACTGAGTGAGCACATCCAGCTGACACCCACATTAGATCATATGGTAATGATACGTCTCTTGTATTGTAGCCAGAAACTTTATCGGGCCCTTCTCCCTCCCCCTCCACGTTTGCTTTATCCCTTTTGCATCCGCCCAGCATTCCAAACTGCTTTTGTAGTCTAGTGGAGCAACTTAATTTGAAATTTGTCTTTTTTTTTTTTTTTCTAAAAGATTGTTAACTGAAGAGTTTGTCTCCCCACCCCCCACCTCCAACCCCATTCCTGTCTCCACCCTTTCCAGTCTTGTTTTGTAAGTAGTATTTATTATCCTTCTGAAATGACATTTTTTTTTCTTGCTTTGGGGATGTGTAGGTTTGGAAAATGGAGTGACATTAATCCTCCGGCAGTTTTAAATGTGGTCTGTAGAGAAGACGACAGAGAAGACGTCCATAGAACGGCTCATGGGCACTGAGGTTCAAGTGCTGTGCAGTTCTTTGTGCATTTTGAATGCATTTCTACGGTGTTCTGGGACAAAGCCAGAATTTAATCTGGAAAATATGTTGTTTATGACTTTCATTACGCACCACTTCAAAAACTTCCTTACTGTCTATCCTTTCTTGTTTTTGAATAAAGCACATAGAAACCAGAAGCCGATTACAATATAATTTAGTTTGTAAGTAAAGAAAAAAATAATAAGTTTTATAGATGAATTCCTTATGTAATCAGGACTTTATGTGGCTGTTTTTAAATTTCAGTAAACAGAAAAAAAAAAAAGGAGAAGAAAGTGCGAATAGAGTAACATGTTTATTCAGGCAGTGAAGAAAGTTTTTGGAGATTTTATAATTCCATCTCTGGATGCTGTGAGTTTGTTCTGTTTGCCTTCCCAGGTTGTGACTTGCATTTTTATGCTCAGGCCTCTAGGCTCTCATCAGGTGGAGACTTGAAATCACCATCTATGAAAAAGACAAGATCCTCCCTATTCTTCCTCTACCCATCTCAGTGCATGCTTTGACAGGAAATAATTTTTAGCTTTATGAAGCTGGAAGGAATGAAGTTCTTGAGAGGGAATCTGAAGGAGAGAGAGGATGTAGCTAAACTTATTTTGACTTCTTTCCCAAGTCTAACTGCCTGTCTTTTAATTCCTCATTCCACACATTCCCCTTCTTACACTGTGTAACAACATGCTGGGTTATTCTGGTGGTTTAGGAAAAGGCAAGTCCAAGTGTTGGTTGACATTAGTGGAAAGACTGCGACCTTTCTTATGGCATTAATTTACTTTCTCCTCTGAATGTTGCTTGTATTTTTATGTTTCTTCTGACATGTGATGACTTCTTGCTCATATCACAATAATTTTGTCTTATTCACAAAGAACATAGAGTCCCTCTAACACAGTTACAATGGACTTCGCTAGAGTCATTGTCTTTCTTAGTCACTGACTTGTTTCTTGGCAACACTGAACTTCACTCTAGTGAATCAGGAAAAATTATGGCAGCAGTCATTGCCTAGTGTAGAATAAGACAGAAGAAGGAAGCAAAGGAATAGGAAAGAAAAGTGGAATGAAGTTGGCAAGAGAAAAAGAAAGACATATATAAATTAGTTTGAATTTTTACTAATGAGGCTGTTAGGTTTAAGGTTCATATCTGGGTTCTTCCCTTTGATGACAGGTTTAGGAATTAAAGCAACTCCCCTAACTTCTCTGAGCTTCAGTTTCTGCAATCTGTGGAATGCATAGAAAACAACTCAGTGATTAGCCTCAGATGGAGCACAAGGGAAGACAATGTATAGAAAAAATTTATGTCATCTTATTTGCAGTATAAGCTCTCTGTAAACATTACTTTCTGTTATTTTCTGTGTGTTACATAGTTTACTACTGAGCCAACCAGAGAGAATAGTTGCTCTTCCCCTTTTGAAAATATAAAAATTGGAGACCAGTGACCTATCTATGCCCATGCAGCTAGTAAGAAGCAAAGCAAAAAGTAACTCCCAGGGATTCTCATTCTGAATCCATACATACATACATAGCTGTGCTACAACATAAGAAGAATAAACATAAACATAGAGAGAGTTGCTATTGAATCTCTAAGATAGCATGCTTTCTCATGTTCAAAACTGTGCTAAAGTTCAATACTGGGACCGAGAGACAGCTTAGAAGACAAAGATCCTTACAGCTCCTACCTCTGGAAGCTAGGTAAAGGGGGAAGTAAAAAGTCAATGCTCCAACCACACATCACACACACTCACACATATCACACATGCATGCACACACATACACACACACATACACACTCACATACACACACATCTAATCATCGTTATAATCACTCAATTTTTAAAAAGTGTTTAAAAGTTTTAATAATTCATAAACTTTGTTTATAAATATGTAGAAACAAATGCTATCACTATGTCATGCTTTTTTAAAATTTAGTGACAACTTTTAAATTTCTACACATTTATCAAACTTCATCTTATTTACGAACAGCTGTTATGTAAATGTTATATCAAATATATTGTTCTTTCTTTTTCTTTCTTTTTTTTTTTTTTTAGGTGCAAGAATATAGATCATCACCCAGTCATAATACAGTTAAGTAAAAGGAAATCAGGACGCCATCAATGGGTCTCATGTGTCTGCATTGTAACATAAAATAAAAAGTTCAGGGGGCTGGAGAAATGGCTCAGGGGTTAAGAGCACTGACTGTTCTTCTAGAGGTACTGAGTTCAATTCCCAGCAACCACATGGTGGCTCACAACCATCTATAATGGGATCTGATGCCCTCTTCTGGTGTGTCTGAAGACAGTGACTGTGTACTCACATATATAAAATAAATAAGTCTTAAAAAAAAAAAAAAGAGTGATTCAGAGGCTGGAGATTATGCTTTGTAGAGATCGCTTAAGCCTCCCTACCCTGGTCTGCAATGTTTGAGGGTTGGGTTTCTTGAAATCCTGGGAATATGGATATGTGAAATATTCAGGTTCAGAGTGATACTGCAAAAGCAACTCACTCTGTGATCCCCACCGGCAGTCCACCAGCAAGTACAACTGCAATTGCAATGCTGTCAAAGTCCATTTTAGCCATTCACTCCTTCTCACCAAAATCCTATACAAGCGAGTTAAGTCACACCCTGAACATTAACAGATCTGCCTGAAGAGTGCCAGAGCCCAGCAATGCCTCCAGACACCCTTTTATTTCCTAAGAGGTCTGGAAGCTGGTGACTGTCTTCAGAAATCTGAGGAAATTGTTTTAATTTTTAGGTACTGGTTCTCCAAAATGAAGTCAGAACTTTGAGGGGGATTTCGTCGCTGTGGACCTTAGCAACAAAGACAGAATTCTTTCTCAGCAAAGGATCATGGGTAGAGTGGAATGCAGGAAAGCCTGAGACAGGTTACAGGCAAAACAAATGTGTGCAGGGAATTGTCGCTTTGGCTCTCTTCTCCTTTATACCTCCAACCCACAACCATAGCCTCCGTTACACTTACACCTTGCACAAGTTTAGCTTCACTCTTCCGTTCCACAGGCATCAGACATTTAAGGTGTGGGTAGCCATTGTGTGGCCTCTTAGGAGAAGACAAATAGTAAGGCACTAAGCACCCTATATGACCCAAAAACACATGTACACTTGGTCTTTCTTCTGTTGCTGTGGCCCTATGGGCATTGCTTTACAAGATTTGCTTTAGATATTCCAGTTCAAATATGAAAACTGCATGCCTCCGTAGCCCAACAACTTTCAGGACGAACAACACTCAAAGCACTGACATCGCATTCCAGGTGAAAGAATTTCTTCTTTAGGATTACAGTTAGGCAATCCTGGGTCAAATGGAAAATTCTACCTTGTTTTGTTAATTACACAGCTTTCTTTATGCATTAGATTTGGTCTTTGGAGATGCTAAGATACATTTATAGACGTTATAAACCTTCACATGCTGCTGATTAAGAGCCAGGGCTGGGAGGTGGGAGTGGATGAATGGGTAGGAGAACACTATCATAGAGACGGGGGAGGGGGCATGAGAAAGGGGTTTCCGAAGGGGAAACTGAGAAAGGGCATAACATTTGAAATGTAAATAAATAAGATATCCAACAAAAAGAAAGAAAGAAAAAAGAATCTTTAGTCTGAGCCATGACGCTGAAACAGCGTAGCCCAGGACTGATGTAAACAGTGCATAAGAAAAGGTATAAAGGCACAACCTTTCACTATGCCATATGCCATCACTTAACTGTATGACTCGTCAGTGTTTAAGAACATCTCTTTTGTCAGTTTCTGTCAAAATATTTAGTTTTCTTTCTACACTGCTAATCAATCTGTCTGTACGTGGACAATAAATCAACATTTATTGAATAGCTGGAGAAGTCTAGGCAAGACATATAGGAAAGAAAATATCTAGTAACCTATCCATCAGTCAATGAGTAAACATTGACTAAGGAAGAGCCACAGGAAAAAAATAAATACCAATTTCAGGCTTGTGAGAGGCCCAAGAAATACAAAGAACAACCCAAAGGCCATGGCATCAAAGATTTATACTGCACAAGTAAGAAGGAGAAAACTACTTATTCACATGACAGCATCTTTTCCTGGGAAAAATAAAATATGATGTAGTTAACAATAACTGTCTTGGCAAGCCAGAGGAAAGAGAAGGCGGAGATGGTTTTACACATGGATAGTTAGATAACTTTTTATTTAGGACAAGGTAAAATTGGAGCTAAATCCTGAGGGATAGATTTTTTCCAGAGGGGAAACCAGGAAAGGGGATAACATTTGAAATGTAAATAAAGAAAATATCTAATAAAAAAATAGTAAATATTGTGACATGTGGAAAAGAAAGAGTACATTTGACATGAAAGGAAGAAAATAGCTTCATTGAGGCAGAGACAACAGCACTAATAAAACCTTAAATGCAGAAAAGCAAAAGATGGTATGTGATTGAATGGAAGGTTAATAGATGCTTTCTTTAAAAAGCTGGAACTCTTTCACGATCCCTTGATTGTTCAAGAGTTGCCATGAGTGTTCAGTGCTTCCAATGTTAATCAATGAGATAAGTGAGTGCAGAGGCACACTCCAGAAGGACCTTGAAAGTCTCCCATGAGGCACTTGTCTAAGTAGTCACACATCCCTTCAGCAAATATTCAGTTAGTGATTAACATGCTCCAGCTACTGTGGAGAAGCTAGATTTTTATCAAAGGCACATGAAGGACATAATAACACAAGAAAGGTCATATCCACCCAGCTTGTCCAGTGTAGGAAAACAGTGCTGAGTTTGACCTACAATGGCAGGCCCTGGCTTTAGTCTTGGCTATAATACCTTAGCAATACTATAAGCATGCCAGATGGGAGACTCCTTCTCAGAAAGCTGACACAATATAGGAAAGACAAATATTTGCAAGGCCTAGCATGTCGGGCCTTGTGGCACGGATTTTTTTTTATATAAACAATATTTACACCCAACCATTGGATTGAAGTTGGGGACCTCTATTATTGAACTAGGGGAAGGAAGGAAGAAGCAGAAGAGGAGGGTCACCCCATAGGAAGACCAGCACTCTCAACTAACCTGGACTCCTGGGAGCTACCAGTAACTCAAAATTTAATGTCACAGTCTGGAGACAAAATTCTTGATTTCAGAAGTCTGTCCTTGCTTTTGATTTCTTCCCCTATTGCATAAACTTCCCTCACATTGTGGAGACTTGTTTTTCTTGACATTAACTGACTGCAAATGTTAGTCACATTAACAATAAAAAATAGTATCTCTACAGGAGCAGGGCAACCCCATAGCCTAAAGACCGGCAGCCTAAAACCAAACCAAACCCTTGAGATCTCTCACACAGTGAGCCACCAACCAGGCATCATATACACGATGGTCCAAGGCCACAGCACATAAACAGCAGAGGACTGCCTTGTGTGGCCTCAGCGGGAGAAGACACACAAATTCTCAAGACACTGGAGGTTCAGGGAGAAGGGAGGCCAGGTAGGGGAGGGGAGGAGGAGGATCACCCTGTCACAGAGGCAAGAGAGAGGGGAAATGGGATGAGGAGCTGTGGGAGGGAGGTTCAGGAGGGGAGGCAACAGCTGGATTGTAAATAAATAAGAGAATGAAAACATAATAATCCCCGTGGAAGCTTGTATTGATTAATTTTAAAGGTAAAGTGCTAATGTGTAAGATGTGTAAGAAGTCCATATTCTTCAGATGCTTTATCTCTTCCACTGATTGTGCCATGCTATTCATTGCAGAAGAGTGACTGCTGTGCTTGCATTGTCTTGAATGAGAACATTAAATGGAGAACAACAATAACAAAAAAAGAATGAGTATGTTGGCTAAAGCTCTTGATGCATGCAAAATCCTAGGAAATTAACCAGTCTATACAGATTCAGTTCTTAGGGCAGTAAAGGCAATGTGCAGTTTCAAAAGTGATGCTGGTTAGGCAGTGAGCTAATCATTCAGCCTGAGATACAGAATAGAAGGAAAGAAGAAGAAAGGATTAACATATTATCTTCATCCCCCTACTAAATCCATCTCTGGGAAGGGATTTTATTTGAATGAAGATTTCCCTTACTAGTTTGGGGAAATGCAGACATTTCACAGATAAAACTGCTTTTGTGACTACAAGTATTAGAAATGAGTATAAACTTTAATGGAAAGAGGCAAAAGCCAGATATCGCCTAGAAGATAATACGCTGGGCCCCCTATCATACCTACTCATAGATGAACTGACCTGTACTGTGAAATAAGGCCTACACCAAAGGCTTGCTCCTTTGATAGCATTCAAAGAAAACAATTAGTCTCATGTATAGACTGATCTTGAGGCTAAGCACGGAAAATATGTAATAGAAGATTCTATAAAACCTGGTCTGGGAACAGTGCTCAGGGGCAGAGTGGTTGCCTAGCATATACAAGGCAACATGGGTTCAAAGCTCAATCTGATTACTGAATTTTTTTAAAAAATTATAATATATAGTTACAGAAATCAACAAATGTATTGTGTTTAGACAGGTCTTTAATGAATATTTCTTCTTCTTTGAATTAAGCTATAGAGAGTTAGCAGCATGTAGGGGGAAAGGACTCAGACTCTGGGGCTAGATTGACTGTAAACATCTTCTCCATGAATGAGATGAACACTTTCACGTATGGAGAAAAATGAGCCAGTGGTGTAAAAAAGGGTCTAAACAAGCCTTTAGGAGTTGGTAAGTCTGCAAAGTCATTTCACGTAACTGGTTTTTGATTGGACTTAAGGAATTGCTGTCTGTTCCTGGCTGGTCTTTCATATCTCCCCATGAAAGCAAATATCCTGTTGACTTTGGAACATTCAGATGCAAGTCATGTCTGCAGTGTGTGTTTAATTCAGGGCACCTATTTGTTCTGTAAATATTCTCTATTTACTTCACACTGTAGCCTAGGAAAGGTAAATGCCCACTGCCAAAGCAGCCTTCCAGAGTTTACAAAAGCAAATGAATTTTCTTCTCAAGTCAGTCCTGTAAAATAATGATTTTATTTGGAAGCATTCTCTGAAGCCCCTTGAGAGAGCTGTCCCTTGGAATCAGTTTGTGCTGTCAACTGCAATAATGTATACCTTGTCATGTGCTTTATTGAGAGACTTGCTTTAGCAATTTATGAGCTGAAATTGTGATACTGTTGGATAGTAACATGACAACGTGAAACAATTTCTGATTTAAATTCAGTTAGTGTGTTTTGCATCTTAAATAAATCTGTTTCAGATACCTGACCAAATATTACCTTTTGGAAATCATGTGCCCATTTTATCTAGAAGGCTGTAGAGACTTATTATTTATAAAGGCACTAAATCACCAACATGCAAGCTTACTTTATAATTAGGAGCCTATGGGGACAACAAAAGAAACTTGGAGCCTGATCACATTTGGCATGGCTTTTCAGTGCTAAATCTCTTTGGTGCTTCCTTCATCAAAAGATTGGCTTCTCATGAAACATCTTTTTTCCTGGAGGCCAGTTTCAGTCACTTCTCTAGCATTACTAATGGCCTAAGATAATACAAAATCTGTCTAGAAAGAGAGTGCTTAATTCTTCCCACAGGCAAAAAAAAAAAAAAAAAAAAGAAGTGTCTGCTCTCAAAACATTCTCTAAGTAGGTGACTTGTGTACTGGCTGGAACATAAGAATGTTACTTGCCGCATAGTGAATGCTGCTACGAGAGTTAAGGAAATGGCCCTGAGATTCTTTTTTAATTCCATTCTGTGTCATCTCACATCTTTACTGTTACCAGCTAGAGATTAAAATAGGATGGCACCCTAATTATGTCCACAAGCATTTAATGTTATTAAAGACCTGGTAACCTTAAAACTATGTTTTCTTTTCTATTTTGTTTGAGTTCCGTTTATGGTGACAAAAGATGCACAGCATAAATATCCCATTTTATGCTTGAAGAAGTTGTGCTAACAGGATAAAGACATTTCCAGCATCATGTATCATCAAGACCCATTTTCAAAGCTCTCTCCTCCGCCTTTGTGAGCCGCACCAACACATTTTCTTCTTCTCCCAGATGTTTAAACCTCCATTCTACTTCTGTTTTCGGTGAATTCACCTATTTATGGGCATATAAGATCCTAGTCAACTTTTGATCTGGGGAGAAAACATGCTTTCAATTTTCTAAGGAAGAAGGTACATTTTCTTCTCAAAATTAAACAGGAGGAAGGGCTATTGTAAAAGAAAGGAGTTCACGTTCTACTGTTTGGGGGCAGACGGGTTTCAAGAAATATTCCTGAAGTCAGCCAGTAAACCCCAAAGGACCGGAAGATATCGGAGCTTACTGTTCTTGCACCAAAGGTGGAATTTGGAAGTGCTTATCAATCTTTATGAAAATAAATACTAAAACAAATGTAATCATCCCAATGTACAAATTTTCTATTGGAAACAATCCCTCAATAAAGCCTTACTGGCATCAAATGTGTGTTTATAAAATGCCTGTCACAGGCCAGCTGCAGTATACAGAGGGCATTGCTGACTCTACTTAAAGGTTGAGTCTCTCTCAGTTCTTTTCATATCAACAGCAGAACTTTGGGGATACACGGGTAGCTTCGCAAATAAATCTGTCTTGTTTCGACAGATCTGTAAAAGAGGAAAAGAGTGTATTTTTATGACTATGCAGAAGAGCTAAACATTACAAAGTAAAAGCTTTAATCTTAGCCTCACGAGAAAAAAAAAAACTTCACAAATTAGCCGTTTTATGAAAACATTGCAGACTTATGTCTACCTAAGAAAATAACATCTGTTAATGCTTTAATTTTTTTTAATACATTGAACAGAACACATAACAGAACACATAAATGTTTAAATCTAAATAAGAAATAACAAATAGTTTATAAACTTTCTTAGAGTAAAAGTCACTGCCAGACAAAGTTGCTTTAAGAGAAAACAAATTACTTTTAGTTTCACTGTAAACATTTACTTTTTATTTCACATGTGTGTGCCTGTTTTGTTATGTACACCAGGTGCCCGCAGATTCCTGCACAGGGCTTTGGAGCCTCGGTAAATGAATACAGAGCAAGTTTTCATCTGCCCCAGGCAAATACTAGAACCTGAACTCCAGTCCTCTTCAAGGACAGAAAATGATATTTATTTATTTATTTATTTATTTATTTATTTATTTATTGGTTTTTGGAGATAGGATTTCTCTGTGTAGCCCCGGCTGTCCTGGAACTCACTCTGTAGACCAGCTCAGAAATCCGCTTGCCTCTGCCTCCCAAGTGCTGGGATTAAAGGCGTGCGCCACCACCGCCCAGCTCAGAAAATGATCTTAACCACTGACCTGTCTTTATAGCTTCATGAGTCTCATTTTCAAAACCATAAGTTAGTTCACACCATAAACTTGGTTATGGCTGGTCATCTGAGAATGCATTCTCTGTAAACGTGGACTATTCTCTTTTTTGTTCCTCATGATATTTTTCCTTTCTACCAGGCATTGGCATGCAGTGAACTGAGTAAATTAAATGTTTCTTGCATATTACCCTGTGTGACCTAAGGTTTTGAAAACCCAGGGCACAGGCATTTGATTTTTCCATGTTTCATCCTTCAAATCTCTAAATGACTGGATTCACAGGCAGCTGCCTAGTCCATTGGCATGCTATCAAGTTCAAGTTTGATCCAAGCTGAAGGTTGCTTTGGAGTGTTAATTTTGGACATCTCAGCTCTGGTTTTCCTGTCGAATTCCAGAGCAGAGTCTTCTGCATCCACAACTGCTCAGAACACCCTTCAATGACCCAGTCAGCTATGTTGTAAAACTTCTCTGTTTGTACTTCCTTTCCACTTCTCTATGTACAACCTGCATCTTCTCTATCGCCACTACCATTTTGCCAAGAATTCAATGAGGCTGCAAATAAGATTCAGCAATTATGAGGATCCTTGCTTAGTTATCAGCATCTAACTCTGTCAGTTCAGATCCAACTGTAACCTCAGCTCAAAGGGAAGAGATGTCTTCAAGACCCCACACTTACCAGCCTATAAATGCACATACCTCCACACAGACACACATTCACATAAGTAAAAATAAAATAAAACACATCTTTAAATATCAGTCTTTTTATTACCAGCTTTAGCATATATCTCCTTAGTATTTTTAAATAAAAAGTTTTCAAAATGTCATTATATTTTAAATATATTATATTTTCTGCCATGCATTAATAAGTACATAATTATCATAATTACATCTAACCCACTGGTTCTAAGACCAACTTCCAAGATGACACTTAACTCATAAAAATTTTAGGCATGTATACACACGGAGGATTTTCATCTGAAATACCTTTAATTGTTTACTTGGCTCGCATCAGGCATCATTCTCTACACTTGGGTGGTCATGCAAAACTCTGTGTTCAGTGTCATAAGGAATTCACAGCAATGTCCATCTGAAGGCTAAAGGACCCTTGTACTCTCTGTCATACTCTCTGTATCCCCAGATGATTGATCAGATGGAATCCACAAAGTGAAGTCATTTCAAACACTGTCGAATGTGGTCCACATTACTGCTTCCCTGGAAGAATTCCTCAGTTTGTGCAATGTTCCATTCTGCTCCAGTCTCATATGGTCCTTGGTACTTTGGACTCTTATGTGGATGCAGGCTCAGAGATGGTGGGTTCACAATGAAGCAGACTCTGGGATAATATTATCTGATAGGAGGTCAACTGGAGAAAGTTCAGAAATTGTGTTTACTATGGAGCAAGGAAAATGGTATCAGAAGGTACTACACTCCATTGATGTCACTAAGCCCCAGATGAAGCCAGGAAGCTTTAAAGTTCACAGATATTTAGGGGTGACTTGAATGTAGAAGGGAAACTTACCCTTGGGACCCTATCAATCTGACAATGTGTAAGTCACCCTGGGGGAAAGGGTTACTGTCTTGCACAAGGGAACTATCTTCATCCAAGGGACTAAGCTGTGAAATCCCTGAGGTAAAAGTTCTAGCATCTGGAGAACTGTCACAATACTGAAGACTGAATTTGATACTGGCTGGTGACATCCACCAGTAGAGCCCCCTGTGCTGTCATGGGGAAAACCTGGAATCAAGCTTTCACAGATTAACTTTCACAGTACTTTCTGTTGTTGTGAAAGCATCCTTGTCATTCTTGGTCTCTTCAAATCCAAACTGGGGAGAGGCAAGTGCCAGGCCTTTCAACAGGTTGTCTCTGATATCAGGCATAAAAACTATATAGATATTCAATGATGGTTTGCATAATAATCAAGTTAAAATAAGCAAACAGGTAAAAACTGAAAATTTGCCATAAGTATAAAAGCTCTTAGTTAAAGTATACAGTAATTTCTAGATATGGCAGTATACACATGCAATATCAGCACTTGGGAGGTGGAGGCAGAAGGATGGTGAATCTGAGGTGAACGTGATAACATGGGCACAAAATGCATGGCACTGAACACTACTTTGTTATGAAGTCTTATTTTCTAGTCAGTGGAGGTTCAGCCATGATACCAGTTGAAAGAGACAGACAATTCTTCTGCAAATCTCCCTTTTAACCACATCCACATGAATATATTCTAGCCATAATGATGAACCATTGAGAAAAAATTCATTAAAAAAGTTCTATAGCCATTTCACAATACACTTCTAAAAATAAGACTTTTTATCCTGATAAATTACATTTATAATCACACATACAGTAATTAAAAGAATATACAAAAGTAGATGTACCACGTCAGCTTTATGATGCAATTGCAAATAGATACAATTTAAAAAATACTTCATTTCCTAATTTGAAGCTGAGGCCATTGGTTTTAGCTGTTTCTTCTTGTATATGCACTACAATTTCCACAGTCCCAGTTTTACTACATTGTATGAGGTTTGATAAGTTAGATTTTCATTTTCATTTAATTTACATACTTAAACATTTTTGGGGTGGCTTCTATGATCTAAATGCTATCTAAAGGTATGCTGTCTAATTTCAAATATGTAGAATTAGCTATCTTCCTGTTTTATTTCTATTTTAGTTCTGTTGAGACTGAAGACATTTTTGAATGGTGTCTGTACTTTTAGATTAGTTGAGGCTTTCTTAATGTGCCTGAATGTGGTCAGTCTAACTCAAAGTTTCATGTGAGCCCGAGAAGTTGTGTCATTGTTGGATATAGTCTTCCATGAATGTCAGTTAGATCAAACTGATTGATAGTAATATTGGAGCTCAGTACAATTTAATATTTTGCCATATGTCCTGCCAGTGACTAAAAGAGAAACATGAAAACTATCTACTACATAATAGATTATCTTTTACACTTTCAGTTTGATTATCATGAGCTTCATGATTACTGGTGGTGTTTATGGGCAGAGTACTATGCACATTTACTAGAAAGTAAAACTGACTTCTTCACCAATATGTAGCAAATCCTTTTTCCCGTAGTGTTCCTGTTCTGAACTATAATTTTAATACTTCATATGTCGTATGTTGGGGGAGGGCAGGGGCATATGTGTCATATTGAGTTTATAGAAGTGAGAAGAAAACTTTGAGAATTATAAATTCTCTTTCTACCATGGTTGTATAAATAGACCTAGGTCATCAGACTTGTGTGAAGATATCCGCACTTACTCAACCATCTTGCGATCCCAAGTGAGTTTAATACACACACACACACACACACACACACACACACACACACACACAAGGCTTCTTGTGACAAGTATGAGTATACTATATCATCTTTCACCATGTTATGTAAAGTCAATATTTTTTATTGATTTTGTCCATCTTTTTGGAGACAAAAATCTCTCACTGGCTGGGAATTCACAAAATCAGCTGTGCTGGATGGTCTGGGATCACTGTGAATCCATGTAATTCAACATGCCTAGTTCTGGGGTTCTGGATGTACTCTCATGCTTAGATTTGGTACCTGTGTTCTGGAAATGGAAGTCAAGTTGGCATGATTGCAAGGCAATACATTTCTTTACAGGGGTAATTTTCCTTCTAGTCTTGACATTTCATAACTTTGTTTTTTGAAGTTGCTTTCTAGGCCTTGCTCCTATCACTTCTCATAATTTTAATCTTTTTTATGCTCTTAATTAGGAATGACTGCTGATGTAGTTAAGTTGATATCTAATTGAATACATTGGCATTTTGACTATTTGAATCATGTATTTTTTTTTTTACTTTAGCATATTCTGTGCTTTGGCTTTGGCTTTTTAAAAAACTAAATTCTTATTTTTATTTACCATATTGTAGTTAAAATGTAATTATATTCTCCCCCCTTCTTTTCCTCTCTTCAACAATTTCTACATCTCTCCTTTCCCTGTCTTCCTTTCAAATTGATGGTCTCATTATTATTATTACTATTGTTACATATTCTCTCTCTCTCTCTCTCTCTCTCTCTCTCTCTCTTTCTCTCTCTCTCTCTCTCTCTTTCTCCCTCTCTCCCTCTATGTGTGTGTGCGTGTGTGTATACAATTCACAAAGTATATTTTTTATCTTTTTGTGTATATGGATTCTAGGCAGACCACTTTGCATTAAACAACAAATAAAGGGACTAATCTCTGGGAGAGGCCAAATCTTCCTTTCTAACCCATCGTTAGTTGCCTATAGTTCTTCATCTAGGAGTGAGAGTCCATGCTGGCTTAGCATGTCTATTGATATTGTCATTATTCGTGTCTTGTTTACGTGGGTATTTATAGGAGAGAGAGTGTCACAGCTGACTTTCTGATCCTCTGAGTCTCACATAGAATTCCTTCTTTGCCCAGTTTCTATGATGCTCCTTGAGTATAGGTGCAGAAGTTGTATTGAAGAATTATCTTCTAGGACTGAACATTCCACAGTGTTTTGATCTCTGCACCGAGTCTAGTTGTGGGGTTTTGGGATGGTCTCTATTTGCTGTACAGAGAGGCTTCTCTGATGGGGGAGTGATAGCTACATTTGTCTGTGCATATAGAATAAGCTTAGAACATAGTTAAGAATTATGCTGGCCTATTAAAGCAGCAGTACTAGTTTCTCTTCTAAGATCCATGACCTCATGTGCCACATAGCTATGTTTCTAAAACTAGGCATGATTTGCCATCTGTTATTGGGCCTTAAGTCCTCTTAGAAAGCTATTGGTCACCACCGAGATAGGAGTGATACATTTGCACTTTTAGGATATTTTGCCATGCTGATCAGTGTTGTTGGCCTTAGCTCTCCTAAATTATTGTTCTGTTGTTTTGAAGACATCACCACAACCAAAGCAACTCTTATATGAGAAAGTATTTAATTGGAGAAATGCTTATAGTTTCATAGTGGTGGCATGGATGCAAGAGCTGGGGCAGTAACTGAGAGCTGCTTCCAGATATGTTGGGGTGCTCTATTGAAACCGCAAAGCCCGTTCCCCAGTGACACATTTCCTCCAACAAGGCTACACCTCTTAATCCTTCTAATTCTTTAAAAGATGACCACTATGGTGGTTTGAATATGCTTGGCACAGGGAGTAGCACTATTAGGAGGTGTGGCCTGGTTGGAGTAGGTGTGGGATTGTGGAAGGAAGTGTGCCACTGTGAGGGCAGGCAATGAGAGTCTCCTTCTAACCACATGGGAGCCAGTCTTCTCTTAGTGGCTTTCAGATAAAGATATAGAACTCTCGGCTCCTCCTGTATCATGACTGCCTGGACACTACCTGATACCATCTTATACTAACTTATCTTAGTTACTATTTTGTTCCTGTGAACAGATATTGTGACCAAAGGAAAGAGTCTTTTGTGGCTCTCTGTGGATATTCATATATTTTTAATATTTCTGTAAAACATATAATTTGCATGGAGATCAAACTGATGACAATTTGTGCTAGTTGGTTCTCTCTTTCCACTATGTGTGGCCCAAAGACCAAATTGAGACCATAAGGTTTGGCAGCAAGTGCTTTCTGTCTCACTAGAATACATAAACAGTTCTTAATAAAATTTTGTTTCAGTACATACAAAGAAAATTGTTAAACTCCAGTCCTTCTTGACTCCCAGCTCTTATATTTCTTCTGTATGACCTTCAACAAGTCTCTGAATCTTGGGGTGGTCACATTAACATAGATGTTCTCTTTATATATGTTGCTCAAATATTTTATTTATTTAATTATTTCTTTTATGTTCTGAGATTATAAAATTACATAATTTCCCCTTCTTTTCATCTTTTCAACCCCCCCATATATATTTCTTTGCCCTCACTCAAATTCATGGCCTCTTCTTTCATTAATTAGTTTTATATGTTATATATTCATATACACATGCATATTCCTAAATGCACAGATAGAACTTGCTCTGTCTATGTTTTTAGCTCTCCCCATTTGTTTTTGGATAACCAATTGGTGTACTCTTCCCTAGGTAAGACTCTTTCTCCCACTTGCAGCACGCATGCCTATGTGCCTGTAGAACTTGGTGGAAGTTTAAGGTCTGTGGGCTTTCCCAAGTCTCTTTTATCACATTTATTAAACCATAATGATCCCAAATCTCTATCCTCATATCTTCACATATATGTAGCCTTATCTCATCATTAAGGAATCTTCTCTTTACAACAAATGGAAAATATTAGCAAAAACTACACCCTGTTATAATACAGAGTTGCGAAGCCCAGTCCCAATGGATACATATATAAAACGATTCCTGAAGAGAGAGGGGAAAGACTGTGTGAGCCAGAAGTCAGGGAGTGTGCTGTGAGATTCTGTCTTCTGGTGATGTCAGAAGCTACACCCATAAAGTCTCACCATTTAGCCTAAGCATGAGATGAACAAGAGTGACAAAGTAGTAATCTAATTTCTTGATCAATTAAAGACTTAACAATGAACCACATAGTCATATAGTTTATTTAATTGAAAATGCTTTTACTATTTAAAACTATGTATCTTAACCTGAATTCTTTCACTTAAAAAATATAACTAATCTGGTCATTGGAATGAGGCTTAGAATTCCCATTTTACTGAATTCACACCTATCCAATGAAACTTCAGATGATGCTGTGTATCCTTGATATTTATACTTCCTTGAGTGGTGGCCACTAGCCACATATAG
The DNA here is from genome assembly GCA_019843815.1 of Montemys delectorum. NCBI lineage: Eukaryota > Metazoa > Chordata > Mammalia > Rodentia > Muridae > Montemys > Montemys delectorum. Next base: position 35,436 of record JADRCD010230283.1, read on the forward strand.
CTACTGAGCAACTAAGATGCAGCCCGGATGACTGCAGAAGTTAATGTTTGTAATAATTAACATTTTTACCTTACAGAGCTACATATGTCTGTGATTATTTTTCTATACAAAATTAAAGCAAACTATATTACCTCAAATATGAGATTAATGTTAGATTAGATCTTCAGACGCTTTTTTTCAATTTGTTTTTTCATATTGGAAAACACCACTCATGTTGAACAATTTGGGATTCCCAAATGTGTTGTCCACAGTGTTTTATGTCCCTTGGTTCATGCCTATAGTTAGTTTTCCATTAGTATATAAAATATACTCATATTTAATAAAATATGTAAGATTTGCAGAGATAGTGACAAAGTTGTGATTTGTAATACTATAAATGTCAGACCTGGTGCCAAGTGGCTCTGCTACAGCTTGCCTCCATGACAGCCCTGATGATCGCACATCAGACACAGAAGGGAAAATAAAAAGTGCGCAATGGCTAGTTTTCTGGTCTTAACACAATTTCTGTAACAACTGCTGGATTAAGAAAACTTATTATATAGTTCTGAACAGTCAAAACTATTAGTTCAATGATTCCAAACTTCTTAACACTTGATTACCCTCTTATAGTGTCTTTCTTCTTCATAAGTAATTATTGACTAAGCCTGGTTTATATCCTGAATAAATTTATTTTTCGTGTTTGTGTAAGAAATATAGTTATGAGTCATGTAGGCACATAATTTATGTATTCAGAGTGATCCATTAATGTGTGTTTTTACTTGCATTAAATTATTCCATGAAGTTAATTGCAAATTTTACCTAACTACTTTTTCTTTGGTTGACATGCAAAAACAGAATTTTTTGATTTGTAATGTGGGCAAATATTAAAATTCAGAAGTTATGTTTTGTTCCAAAGAAGAAGAATATTGGTGTGACAAAAGTGATTTTTTTGCCTTATGAAAAATTTTAATAAGAAATGAAAATACAATATACATAAAACAGCTTTGACAATCAAATGTTATTTTAGTAATTCATTTCTTCCAAGACTAATCATTCTCACAGTATTTTATACAAAGCAGAATCTGCTGGTGGCTATTAATAGTCTCTTTGATATGGCCATACAAACATGAAGATTTGGGCATGAAGATTTGGGCAAGATGACTTCAGAGAAAAGAATATGAAGCAAAAAAATGATTTTATTTATGATAGTATTTATTTGTATTCAGTAAGGTATTAAAGGAGCAATGGTGGCTTTGTTAAGCATTTTTATTATGAATCACAGGTTCATCACTTCATTTCTGAGAGATCATGAACATTTTTTTTCCCTAATATGTGATCTGTAAATTATGTTCAAAATAAACAAGTATCCTAATTAAGATATTGTGGAGCCAGCACCATTTGTTGAAAATGCTGTCTTTTTTTCCACTTGATGGTTTTAGCTCCTTTGTCAAAGATCAAGTGACTATAGGTGTGTGGGTTCATTTCTGAGTCTTCAATTCTATTCCACTTATCTACCTGCCTGTCACTGTACCAATACCATGCAGGTTTTATCACAATTGCTCTGTAGCATAGCTTGAGGTCAGGGATGGTGATTCCACCAGAAGTTCTTTTGTTGTTTTGTTTTTCGTATATTTTTATGGTCTTATCACTACTTTATCCCAGTCTCAAAATCAACGCATCTGCTGCATGGTATGCACATCTGCACTAAATTAAAGAATCATTGAAAAGAAACATGGAATAAGAGCAAGAAAGGAGCAGTTGGTACTGTCTTCTTACTTGAAACTGGCTGAAGGAAATGTATGTTCCCATAGTGCCCTAGTTACAGAGATGGCAGCCACCTGAATAAACATGTCCTTTCTAAGAAAGTGGCTCTTGCTTACTTCCTACAATTTAGCACCATTTTAGAATACTAGGTTTTGAAATATGATTCTTATATAAAATATACCAACAAAATATTTTTTCTAAATTTTTAATGACTCTACAATGTCTAAATATATCCCTCCCCTCAACACACATAATTTACTTTCTTGAAAAATGCATACTCTTTAGCTTTCACTAATATTTTATGTGATATTTTGGGTTAGAGATCGAGCATCCTTTCTGGAAATGTATGATCTCTGCCCTTAACTAGTATGTGGTATCATGAGTTATATACGAAGCATCCTCTGAATGGATCATAATTGAAAGTTTGATTCAGGTCTGGTGGAGCTGCAGGGAGGAGACTGAGGTATGAGGAGACTAATTTCATCATTGGATCAATCTGTTGATGGACAAACAGGAGGAAGAATGGGAAAGAGAAAACAAGTCATTAGGAAGGTGTGTGCTGTCTCTAACTCCTTTATGCTTACTGGTGCTCCTGAGGTCATGAGATGTCTCAAGTTTCATAGAAATGAAGTGAGCCAGCCATGAAACAAAACATCTGAAATCCTAAGCCGAAATGAGTCTTTTCTCCTTTTAAATTACCTGTCACATTTTGTGTGTGTATGTGAAAACATCTTGTGAATAGGACACATTGCTGGCTAGGTGTTGGCTCTGCTATTCATGACTGAGACAGTTTAGTCAGCTCCTACACTGCCTGCAGGCACAAGAAAACCCAACAATGAGAGTCTTTGCTTTAACTCTTCAAGAATTACAAAGTACCGTTTTGATGGCTATTGTGCAGAATGCAGCTGTTACCAGCAGGATTGTGGACAACAAAGAAAAGAGTGACTAAGGCAAAAGAGGGAACAAAATCATCAAAGTAATTATTCAGAAATGAGTGTTTTGTTTTGACTATGAATTACAAAAAACGATGAGAACTGCACATAGCCCCAAGATGTAGTAGTGAGTGGCACTTATGTCTTGGTAGTAACCAACCACTCTGTAATTAGGCTCAAGACCAGCCTGACAGGAGGATGTTTCCTCTGACATTGGAAATACATCCCATGGTTAGTGAGGTCATAGAACTTATAGGAGAGCCTGCTAACACCACTTTCCTCCCAGTATAATCCCTAACTGCATTCTAAGAGCTTGTCTTTATATCAATAGATAAGTATAGATCTCATCCATTCATCCATTATCAAGGAAAATCTTTTTTTTTTTCACTAGAAGGAGTCTATTACAGAAATCCATAATGAGCCAAAATCTAGAGAACAACTGACTTTGGAGTGCCCTAATTAGAAATATCTTAAATACAACACCTGCACCTAAAGCTCAAGGGGCACTGCTGAAGAGCAAGTACAGAAATTTCAAGAGGCAGAGGACCAAGAAGTCCATTGTGATACTGTGCCTTCTAGCTATGACAGGAAAGCTGCATTCTCAGCATGGCAGCCTAAACAATTCCAACACCAGTTGTTATCATCTTGTAGATAAGGAAAGTCTTTCCTCTAGACTGAGACTGAGAGAGGGAGAATTAGTCTTTCTTAAAGACTGAATATTCAAATACCACTGCCCTAGACACATATAAATGCAAGCAACAATGAAAAGACTCAGCAGAGGCTGTAGAGATGGCTCAGCGGGTAAGAGTCCTGACTGCTCTTTCGAAGGTTGTGAGTTCAAATCCCAGTAACCACATGGTGGCTCACAACTACCCATAATGAAATCTGACACCCTCTTCTGTGTACTCATTTATAATAATAAATAAATACTTTATTAAAAAAAGACTCAGCAGATTGTAATTATAAGTGTGTGTGTGGTATGTATGTGTGTGTGTTATGTGGTGTATGTGTATGTGGTGTATGTGTGTGTATGTGGTGTGTGTGTGAGTGTGTGTGTATGTTGTGTTTGTGTGTATGTGTGTGTGTGTGTGTGGTGTACGTGTATGTGTGTGCTGTGTGTATGTGTATATGTGGTGTGGTGTGTTTATACATATGTGGTGTGTATGTATATGTGTGTCTATGTGTGTATATGTGGGGTGTGTGTGTGTGTGTGTGTGTGTGTATGTATGTTATGTATGTGTATAATAATAGAGAAGTGACTGAATTTGGAAGGGATCAGGAGAGGCAGACATGGAAGGGCAGAAGGAAGCAAAGAGGGAAGTGATATAATTATATTTTAATTAAGTACATGTTTTAAATCTGTAACTGCTTCCAGAATGAAGCTAGAAGACTACATTGTTCAATGTTTCTAAAATGTCTGCTAGGCAGTGCAGTTAATGACTGGTTAAAAGGAAAAGAAATAATGTGTAGGAACAGATTCCATTGACATAGAAGAAAATCTTTTATTAAGAGATTTAATACGTGAAATCCATGACAGAATACTTGGAATTCCCCATGTCTGACCTGAATGAGGCTTTCTCAAGCCCAAAATCTGTGCTCACATTTCAGCTCCTAAATACTACCTTTATTTTTATTAGGAGGTATTACATGTTGTTGTTTTCTGTTTTCCCGGGTGATTACTCAAAATCCTGAAGCAAGTTGGTAAATGCATATATAAAATATTTATAACTCACATAGGTCCTCTTTCTGGGGAATTTGCATTTCATTAAAAACTATTTTTCACAAATATTCTATAAGGTAGTTTTGTTAGAATTATGGTAAGGAACGAAACATGGCTCCAGCGCAGATCTCATATCTCCATGTGCGGATGCATAGCATCTGCGGTAGTTTTATGGGGCAGAAACTCTATGGAATGCTTTCCAAATTCTAGCTTCTGGGCACTAAAGAAAGACAAGGAGTATAGGAATGAGCAAGTCAAAAATCCAATGTGTTCCGAGGATTCAGAAGCCTAGGTCAAATACAGCACATCTTTCGCAAAGTGGCTATTACAGAGCAAGAGAAAAACGTTGCAAGGAAAAGTTATAGGCACACATTACCAAGAAATGTACAAAGGGTGCAAACATTATTTACAGCATTCTAGTGCTGACCTACTTAATATCCAGAGCACTTAGGGCCTCTGGTTATGACTACTTCCTTTCCTACATCAGATCACAAATTAAAAAAATCAGAGTTTGGCTAACTGACTTGGGCACAAAGTAAATTCACTCAGAAGTGCACCCTGTATTCCCAAGGCCTTAATTAACCAAAAGTACTAATAGCCATTCTTACTAGCTCCTGAAATAGAATAAGTCAGCCTTCATGGTGGATATTTTTCCTCACAAAATGCTTTGGTTTAGCCTTAGATTAAAAGGTACGGTTAAATGCACATGATACATTGTCTCAGAGTTCTTCAGCTTTGTCGTAATCTATATTTTTGTAACTGGTTTTTACAGATGTAGCCACAGAATGACAGTGTGGCTTAAAACTGCTGAGAAAGCCTAATGTGTTCATGAGAGCCTGCCATAGCAAAGCTCTGTCTTTGCCATCTTACTCCCATTTTCCCCCACAGTAGGCAGTTCCCTGAGTTAAAGAAACAGTTTTTCAGCAATCCGTTCCCAGGGTCTTTGTTTATGATACTTTTGAAGGATATTGGACACAAAGAGCCCATCCTTCTGACACTCAGGTACAACAGAATTTCTCCCAGCTGTGCTTTTTTTTGTTTGTTTGTTTTTTAAATTGGATATTTTCTTTATTTACATTTCAAATGCTATCCCCTTTCCAGCTTTCCATCCCCCAGAACCCCCTATCCCATCCCCCCTCCACCTGCTTCTATGATGGTGCTCCCTCACCCACCCAACCACTCCTGCCTCCTTGCCCATACACTGGGGCATAGAGCCTTCACAGGACCAAGGGCCTCTCCTCCCATAGATGCCCCACAAGGCCATCCTCCAGCTGTGCTTTTTAAGCCTTTGAGTTAACCATTATACCATGGATGTTGACAATGAGGGTGATTCTTTCTAGTCTAGATTAGTTTCATATTGTTGCTGAAATTGTCTCAATTCCTCAAAATTCAATAAATTGACCTAAAATTTAGTAGCTTGAAACAACATAAATTTATCCTATATTTCCACCAGTAAGATTCCAGAAAGGATCTGGTTACTCTGAGAGGAAGACAGAGTCAGGACTACATTTGTGTGTGGAGACTCTGGAGTAGAGTGTATCTTCTCTACTCCAGCATTTCCAGGCTGCCCATGCCTTGTGGCTGATAGCTGACTTCCATCTTCAAATCGAAGAGGGCTAGCCTAGTCTTTCATCAAGACATCACCGTGACATTACCTCCTTTCTTCCTCATTTAATGACCTGTGTGATTACATCAGGCACATCCGGATATCCTTGGAGAAACTCCCTGTTTTGAGGTCAGCTCATTGCTACATTAATTCCCATTCCTTTAGGTAATATATTCTCAGGACATGGTCTCTTTGAGGATTCTTCTGCTTGCCATAGAGTCTGACCCAAATTCAGCCTCCTCCAATATGCAGACATATAATATCATCAACTCTCACTTCATAAGTAGAAAAGTAGGGCATAACGCCTTGTTGCTGTAATAGCTACAATATATTTAACACTTTACTCCTGGTAGTAAATTCAGTCAGATGGAATTGAGTAATTTCAATTTAGTAAAAATGGAACATTTTCCTGTTCAATTTTCTTGTCTCTGTTTCTTTCATACATTTGTGAGCAACAGTGAGCACAACAAAGAAGTTTGACATCCACAGACCTTAAATTTCCCTTACTGTGCTACACAAATGTATGAAGTGGAAATGGACAGATATAAAAATTCAAGCATTTTCAGATACCTTAACCCGCACCCAAGCCACATACATGCTCCAACCTAAGCTTGTTATTGGCATCTGTGTCCAAAATAAGTTTACTTATTACTGCCTAACATGTAATACTTTTTCTCTACAGCAATATTGGATCCATTTAATACCCAGCAGGAACTCGCACAAACTCGATGCCAAAGGTTTTGTTCTCATCTGTTCATTAATTTTGTGGTGTACTACCCTTTTTCTAAGTTTAAATAACTTTGTGAATCTGGGTTAATCCCTTCGCATTGCTGCAATAAAATATGTGACATAGGAATATCAAAGTAGAAAAGTTATTTTGAATCACAGAGTCAGGGGTTGCAATCCATAATCTCTTGGCTCTCTGTTTCCAGGCATCGCTGAGACAGTCCCTCATGGTTGAGAGGGCATTGTACTCAGGGAGGCTAAGAAGCAGTGGGAGAAGACAAGGTGTGCCTGGAAGAAATAAGTTGTTTGTGACTAACCTCTAACCACTTGCAACCTTCTACTCTAGTCCACTGGGCTATGCATCCAGTGGTGAGGATGTGGTGTTCATTATCCAGTTGCCTTCGGAAAAAAATCTCATCATCTGGAAACTAAGCCCCAGTTATAAGGGACATGGAGAGACATTTTTGAAGCAATCTATGATACAGCCAGCATCCTATATATAATTAATGTTTGTGAACTATGTATTACTTTTTAACTTACCATGAATAAAGATATACTAAATAGGTAATTGGAAGTAGCATGTGATGTACTGCTATAGACCCAGCAATTGAGGGGTTAATGCAGAGGAATTGTATATTAAAAGCCAGCCAGGGGTACAAAGGGAGAACCTGACTTAGAAAACAATATTAGAATATTTTAACTCAACATGTGAAGCGATTCGATAAATTAGCTCTCAAATTGTAGGGAAATCATATTTAGCCTAATAGGTGATGATGGTTTGTGTACTCACATGTTGAGCTACCCAGCTCTATCTACTTTATGGAGGGTATGTGAGGTGTAATGGGAGACACCTAATCTGGCTTTGAGTTTATCTGTATTCCAATAGCGGTACAGAATTGCTAATTTCAGTTCTCTTCCCAATGCCTCTCAAAGCTAACATGTCCTTCTCTTTTATCTGGTTCGAAAATAACAAACAAAGGAGATGAAGTTGTTTGGATCATATAAAAATAAATGAAGCCAATGCAACTTTATAGCCCCAGTATTCACTTTATCAGCAATGGTACCCACTAGCCTTAGTAGTGTTTCTTAGAGAAGCCAAGGACTAACAGTGCTTTTCTCTGTCACAGATGGTCATAAGTCTTGCAGATCACAAGTACTTCTTGGGACATCAAATACGAGATGTGATCAACTATCCCAGGAGATGAGTTTGCATAGCTGGTTTGTGTTTCCCATGAGAATCACTGACAGATGGCTCCATCATTCACTTTCCTGATCTTGGGCAGATTTAATCAGTCATCATGCATCCACACAGTTAATGTCAAAACCAAAACCACCACATGTAAAAATCTTCACTGTTAGTTTAAGAAACACTAATACCTTCCATGCAATCTTATATAGAAATAGATAAGGATGATGTGGAAAATTTTACCCTTTTGAAAATCAAGTTCTGATTTGATTTTTTTCCAACTACAAATTCTTCTTAGTAGTTTTTAAATGTGAGTTTATTTGATATTTGACCAGGAGTGTTGTAAGAGTTTAAGTAAGTCCATGTAATAATTAAGAACTTTAAATGTTAGAGTCAGAAGTGTTAAATTTGAACTTTCATGCACTTGAGAAATATAACAAGGGAAGTGATTCAAATTTCGAAAACTTCAGAATATTTACCTTCTCAAAGTGTGTAACAAGCTTCAGATAGTGTCTTGAGCATTTGTAAGAAAAGATTTCTACTTTCTTAATAGAACCCTGGCTACATAATAAACTTCCACTATATAATAGTTCTTATTTGCTATTCTTGCTACTGTGTATGAGTTAAAGTTTGAACAGAAACAGACAGTACCTTTGAACTGAAGAGTCACTGGAGAAGAGGATGTGCAATGATTTGATCAGGCAATAAATGAACCAAACTAAAATAGTTAATAATCCAGGAGTCCATGGTAGTGTCAAACAATGACCACTCCTGAAGGGAAAAGAAAGACATCTATGATCAAATCCAGGAAAAACAATGCCGTTGAATATCAGGTCACTAGATAAATGTGAGTGCATGTATAGAAGAGCTGAGACAGTAACAAAACTTCACTTGTTGAGCAAAATGGTATGTAACCAAGTTAGTCAATATTCCAGATATTCAGAGGATCATAGACAGTAACACAACTGCAGCTTTTAGAGAAAGGAGTCTGGAAACAATGTGGTCAACCATCAACATGCACCAGTTCCACCTCTACAGATTTAAACAAAGTTTAGAAATATTGGAAAATGTTTCTGCATTGAACACAACTACTGTTTATAGAACATATACAATGTATTAGATGTTATTAATAATCAAGAGGTGACATAAATGATCCAAGAAACTTTAGATAGATCATATGAAAATATTATATGACTCTGTTAAAGAGAGTTGGGCATTCAGATTTTAGTGTCTGTGTGAGTGCTAGAGCCAAACATCTACAGATCCTTAGGTATGACTGTGAATTCTCCCTTGTTTTTCTCAATTACTCATGTACATATAATTCAGTTGACCCCATGAAAACCAGAGACAAAGAAAGCACTGTAGCAAAGCCCAAAAATCATCACTTTAAAGTGTGTAACAGTGACAGCTGAGAAGTAATGAAGAAGGGGAAGGAAGGAAAGTCTGTAAGATATGCAAATGGATAGCACTCCCCTAAAGTTGCTAAGTTGTTTCAAATAATTTGATTGGCCAGAGTAAATGATGTTTAAAAATGTTGTTAGTGTAACTTTGAACCATTTTTTCCTATCCAGGGAACAAAGAATGATACAATACAGAGTGGTGGAAATCCACTGATGCTTATTATTCTGGTTTGCAAAAATAAAAGAGATGCAATAATAAGAGGCAGCTGTGCTCAGGGCTCAGCAGAGACTCCAGTCATGATATCATTTACACAACTTCTTTTCACAGTTGAGATTTGGCATACCCTGATACAATATCCATCAAGTTGAAAATTTTGCATGGATACTAGAATTTTTTTAATGAAAAGGGTTTACATGAGCAGGGCATCACTTAGTAAGTACCATTTTCTTTTCTTTCTGTGAGAAAGGTAGCAACTGAGAGTATTCAATAAACACATATAGATCTGCCTCACTTTGAGTTCCTTTCTGTTTCTCTTCTAAATTTTCTTTTATTTTGTGAGATTATAATCACATTATTTCCCCCTTTCCTTTCTTCCCTGAAATCCTTTCCATAGAACCTTTGTTGTTCTCTTTCAAAGTCATAGCTTCTTTAGTCTCTCATTCTTGCTACATGCATATATATTCCTACATATAACCTGCTCAGTGTATGTGATGTTGCATGTATGTGAACTTATCGGGCTTATTATTTGGTATTAGATAGCCAGTTAGTGTGCTCTTCCCTTGAGAAAACTATTTCACATTCCTCTGCATTCCCTAGTTGCCTATTGTTCCATGCTTTCCTACTAACCATGTCTCTTATCGTTGCTCTTGTTCCGCTCATGTTTAGGCAGCCACGTTGGGGAGACTTTATGAATATAGTTTTTCACACTCCTAGAGGACAGTCTTAGAGCAAACTCTCTGAAACTCCCATGCCCCCCGCAACTATTTTCTGCAACGTTTCCTGCATCATAGGTACAGGACTTAGTTTTTATATGGATCTGTTGGGATTGCGCTCCACAACACTGAAAACAAATGTGGAGAGTTTTCAAAAACCTAAAAATGAATCTATTATTTTAAACAACATTTACCGAATGCTACTGATAAACTGTATTCGAAAGCATAAGCTTGTCTGTGTGCTCAGTTTCCAGGCATGAATATGCAGGGGTTTTGGTTTTTTTATATTTATTTATTTATCTTATGTGAATGAGTATTCTGCCTTTATTTGTGTCTGCATTCTATGCTCTTTCTTAGAACCTCCAGATATCAGAAGAGGGCATCAGTTCTCCTGAAACTGGAGTTATATATAGTTGTGTACCTCCATTTGGGTATTGGGAATCAAACTGGGTCCTCTGCAAGAGCAACAAGTGTTCTTCATGCTCTTAACTGTTGAATCATCTCTCCAGACCCATTCACATGGGTTTGTGGGTGTTAATTTCTAAATTATGATCATTACTGGAACACAACACATTTAGATAAGGAATATTCACATTTTCATAGCTGTTCAGAAAATTTGTAGCTAGAGATTCTGTATCATTTACTTATTTCACACTCTCTTGGATCAACCCTTCATCCTGAAAAGTATAGCATGCTCTGAGTACACTGAGTTCAATGTTAGATTCTTCTAGTGTTACGCTTTGGGGCCATGGGAACAGTCATTAGACTTTCAGGTGTTGTTCCTGAAGTGAATAACGAGATGGAAAGAAAGTACTCAAACCTTCTGAACTATGAAAGATACTGCAATTTAGTCATTTTATAAATCAATTGTGTTTGATTTGCATTGCTTCAAAAATGGTCCCTAAATAAGTGTGTATAGGTTTTAATTTTTAGACAATTTTCATTATTTAGTGTGGTTGTAGGTCACAGAAATATTATTTTCTGTGTTCTCTCTGTATTCTCACCTGGACTCATATACTGTCTGTTATTAACTCTAGTGATAATTTTGGATTTTGGTTTCTTTAAGAAACACAAAAATATTATGGGAATTTTTTTTCATTTTGATCCCAGGTGTGAAGATATAGGGTTGTTTCAAACTGACTGCAGCAGCTGACTATGATTTGCCTCATGCTCTAGCAAGGGCATAATTTTGCCATCTACAGATAGTTTCTGTGGCTGTGTGATGTTTGGAATAGTGGGGAAATTTCAGAGGTTATATAAGTGCTAGGACCCAGAAAAGCAATGGGGTTTGTTGGTTAGTTGGTTGGTTGTTGGTTGTTGTTTGCTGTTGGTCATGGTTTGCTAAGTGGTCATGAACAAAGAATAAATAATTAAAAAAATGAAATTAGATCTCCTCATGATGAAGTTGAAACTTGCCCTGAGAAACTCACCATCCCTAATCAGCAGGAAGGGCAGGAAGGAGTGTAGTGATAACATTGCCCCTTTGTGACTCCTGACATTATTCAGGGTTCTTCTCTCTCTCTCTCTCTCTCTCTCTCTCTCTCTCTCTCTCTCTCTCT
>JADRCD010230284.1:0-25534 GCA_019843815.1 Montemys delectorum
GGAATTAATGTCACTAACAAAATCTGTTAGTGACACAGCAGTGTTATTTTAAACTCTAACATCTAATGATCATGCCATGCTTTTAGCAAGAAGCTCATTAATAGCCTTAGTTAAAAGCTCTGGGTTTGAAAGTCTTTTGCTTTCACTTTGAGGTTTCATTTTTGTGATAACTGTGCAGAGGTAATTTTGGGTTGAATTAGTTAATCTAGCTTTCTGACATCTCTATAATCAAAGCTGCATTAAGTTCATGAACAATAATACCGGGGTGGCTCTTGGCCCAAAACTTGGGTACCATATTTTGTCTGAAACATGATGTCTGAAGCTATGATTCCAAAGCAAGCTGTGAACTCTAGAGCTTGCATCTTCCTTGTAAAGTAGAGACAATGGCAAGAGCGCTCTGCTGGAAGTTACTTCATGGACTCAGTGACTCAGTACACAGTGTTCTTGATCCTGTGCCTGGTCATGGTGAGAAATGACCATTGCTGTTCATCTTGCCACTTGGTTGTAAATATCAGCTCATTTCATGTAGAATTTAACTTCCTTTAATATGGTTCCCAAAGTGTTTAAGTCCATAACTTATTGATGGTAAAATATAAACATATTTATAACTAATTTCTAAGGGATAGCTCCCTGCATTCATTCATTTAAAAAAAAAATGTCTCTTGAGGCAGGGAAGTAACTATCCTGGGTTATGTAAGATGGCACTCAGGTTTCATTAACAACATGGCATGCTCTCGGTACTAATTTAAAACACACAGGACAAAGGTAGGTCAACCCAAGACACAACTCCCATGCTCTGAGCTCTTATGTGAAAAAAAGAAAGCAGAGTGTGGGCCACTAAGTGTCATCAAGTAACTCAGCAGTGACATGTAAAAGAGTCACGTTTACATCGAGTTTTAAAGCAGCACATTTTTATTTAAGGTGATATGTAAGTGAAACCACCACCTAAGAGAAAGTGAACTTGATATGTGGGGACATTTGCTTAATTAGGATTCTGGCAATCTAAAGAGGATCATGCAATGTTAGAGAGAAAAGGAGAAGGTAAAGTGAAAATCTGCACATTAATTTTTAATTGTCTTCTGGAAATATTTTCTCTATGACCAAAGTTTCCAGGCATGTCCACTGAAACTTGTCTAATGGGTTATTATTTGTCAAACAATTCTAACAGGCTTCCAAGAGCTATGGCTGATGTCCCTGGTCTCAGATCATTCGTTGAGAAGCACTCGTATGTGATTATAACATGTAGATAATACGTATGTCACAATTTTAATAGGATATTTCTAATGATTGCTTTTTTTCAATGATCCAATTTTGTTTGCAAATGTAAGTCCCAATATAAGGTTTGTCACTGAGGAAAAGAATAATCAAACAGGGGACAGGATACATAGTACTATTATTCCTTGTGAACCTACATTTGCTAAGAGTTCTCTGATGCTAACGAAAGAATCATGCTTACCTCGGCTCTCACAGTCTTGATTTATTGAAAGGCATTAGAATATCAGCGTATTCTGTTTGTTTGCTCTTAAAATGTAAAATTATTGGCCTATGTCTAAAGGCTAGAACAAAATATAATAAGACAGGTGACATTATACCTACGAGATATCAGCTTTTTCCTTCTGTAAGGTGACTCTCATCCACACCCCTGTCATATCCCTTAACACAAACAGCTACATTACTTAGACTAAATTAGATATTCTGGAGTATGATATTCCATGCAGGTTTGATAGGTGAAGCTCTGGCTTAGAACTCTAACAGATTGAAGCAGGAAGGGTGGAACCAGACTGGAGGAGGCATTTTCAAGAACAAGATTTGAAAAGCAAGTTAGATTACAATAAATATAGAGTAATAAAAGTTAGAAATATAGAAGACAGATTAGTCAGAGTCAACTCAGAATGAGGGGAAGAAAAAATAAGTTAAGACTGTAAAAGTAACTTTCATTCACCAGATGCCATTGTTTCAGAATCTTGCTGCTGAATAACTTGACCCTTCCTAGCTCTTTCTGAACTCTGGTCGGCTGGTTCAACTCAGATGTTCTAGCTCTAACTCCTTTCCAGCTGACTGTTTCAATCTGGTTTCTCTCAGCTTCTCACTGGATTACTTTGCTTCTTCTCAAACTAACTCAGGTAATCTGTTCTAATCTGGCTCCTTATCTCTGGCTTTCACTATCTCTGCAGGAACTCATAAACAAACTCAACTCCACTGCACTGACTGAATGAACTGAATGGAACTCAGCTCCACTCAACTGAACTAACTGACTCTCTCTGCACTGCTCTTAAGTAACCTCTCCTTCTTGTGTTTTCCTGAGAGTTTGGCATATTCTATCTTTGATTCATTCTGTCAAATATTCCTCTGATTTGTCACTTGCCCCTCAGTTTGGGTTTAAAGGTGTGTACTAAAAGATTCTAGCCAGAGAGATTAAAGGTGTGTATTAAGAGCATGATTATATTCCACCCAGAACACACAGACCTAAAATGTATTTGGATGTGATCAGAGCAGCCATGTTGCTGGATTAAAATTCCTTTACAAAGGCTGTAGTCAAAAGAGTGGTTACACTTACTCTCCCCCAATCACCATCAATATGCCTAAGTGTGGCAGTCCAATAGGTAACATTTGCCAAGGTCAATAGTGCATACCATTTCTCCTTAAGAGTTAGTCTAAGAATGCCTGACTGACTTTCAAGCCTGTGAATGTTGGCTTCTGTCCCTCACAGTTCCAGATCCACCTTACATGAACATACATCCTACAAGAAAAGATGGGCTTTCAAACATGGCTCTCTAACACAATAGCTCAGAGCCTCCTCCTTATCTTTTAGCTAAATGTTTGGCTATAGATTCTGTGTGAGGAGGAGCATCACTTTTGTGTAGCTGGATAATGGATGTTCTTTGAGGTGTCTAAACAGAACTTAGGCATGCATTTCTTCCAAGTGTCAGTACTTCACCGGCTGCCTTGATAGATACATGCGCCAGTGAATAGACCTGTGTAGCAAGACTGGGTGGGAAAGAGATGGACGGTATAGGAAAGAATGAAAGTCAAGTTCATGGTGCTTGGGCAAACAGAAAGGAAAACCAAAACAAGCCATAGAACTCAAGGATTGAGACACTGAGTTGCTGACTCCTTGTGCTTTGGAGTAGACAGGTGAGGAGAAAATTCGACTTTGGTGGCTGGCTTTAAAGGGACTGGAAGTGAAGTCATTCACATTGGAAAGAAAGCACTAACAGTCCTCCCATACCCCTACTGCCAACAAATGTGCCAACAGATGACAGCTTTTGATTGTTCCTTTCCCAGATAAAAGACCCACAACCTTTATATTTATAAGCCTTAACCAGTATTGAAGCTGAGCAGATAGTTCCCATGTATTCTATTAGAATGTACTTCCCCATCAGTAACCCCAAGTTATAATTTTCCATATTTCATCTGGGCAGCCCTTAACTCCAACTGGCTAGCACTCATGGCTACTTGCATGACTCGCCTACCCCAAGGCAGCTTCCTCCTTTCTCCACCTTCTTCTCTCCCTCCTCGTGGTTCTCCTCTGACCCCAAGCCTGGAAACCCAAACTTCACCTATGTCTCTTCTGCACATCTATTGTCTGTCAGCATCTTTATTTAACTAATAGAGAATGACTTGGGGAGCAAGGTTACATAGCATCATTTGTGCATGTGCAGATTCTCTCATCCCGGGGGCAACCGGGCCTTGGAAGCCAGTATTCAGCATTACAATCCAAGCAAAAGACCAAACCTCAATGGAGGGTTGTCAAAGCTGGGGCCCTCTGATACATTCTGAAGTGTAACTCCAGAGACTTGGTACTTAATTTGGGTGTTTAAAATTGGACTGGGGTCTTTGCGTACTTTGTGTACTATGAATACTCAAATATATGTGAGCAATACACACAGAACTTATAAAGTCTTGAAATGGAATGTAGCACTGGCTATTCACAGAATTAATCTATGATTTACATTTTTTTGCTCTTACATATAATAACCACATAAGAACTGATTGTGCTACTGGAGCTACTTGGTGCTCCTTTTTATAGGAAAGTCCTTCTTTTGTTAAAAACATATTTTAGGGCTGGAGAGATGACTCAGTGGTTAAGAGCACTAGCTCTTCTTCCAGAGGTGCTGAGTTCAATTCCCAGCAACCACATGATGGCTCACAACAATCTATAATGGGATCTGATGCCCTGTTCTGGTGTATCTGATGACAGTAACAATGCACTCACATACATAAAGTAAATAAAATCTTTAAAAATATTTTTCAATTTCATTTTGTGTATGTGAGACTGTGCCTGTGTGTGCACATGTGTGCTTGTGTGTGTGCATGTGCATGCTTGTGTATATATGTGTATTTGCTTGTGCATGTGTGTATCTGTATGTCAGTGTGTCTGTGTGTGTGAGAGAGAGAGACAGAGATAGAGACAGAGACAGAGACAGAAACAGAGACAGAACAACCTGTGTGTAATGCCCACAGAGGATCCTCTGCAGCTGGAGCTATGGCAATTCTGAGCTGCCCAAGTGGGTTCTTGGAATGGAACTCAGAAGCTAAGGAAAACTAGCCAGTCCTCCATCCCCTCAGGAAGGCTTCTAACTCACTTTAGTCTACTTCTTACATTTAAGATAAGGCTACTCCTTCTAGGGCGACAGCACAGGGAAACTTTCTTTGCCTTGGTTGTTAATTATGCCATATTAAATGGCCAGATAATTATTTTGATTTCCAAAGGATACTGAATTCCTTTCAGGTAATCTCATTTATAGAATTTCAGCAAGAACCTAAAAGCCTGGGAGCCTCCGTACTTGACGGACTTCTAAGAGGAATTGTTTCTTCCAAGATTGCTCAATGACAGAACCCTCAGGCACCCCCTATGTTGAGGCACAGCCTGGGAGTGCTGGGCTGCTCCTGGGAGCTGAGAATGTTAATCAAATGACGTGTTTATTCCTCAGAAGTCCTGTTTTGTTTGCTTTAGGACTGCCTGCTTCACAAGTACAGCTCTCCTCTATGTTCAAGGAAAACACAACTTAAATAAAAGTTCAGACATTGGGGAAAAGCTAGACCTGGACTGGGCCTGTGATTACCACATGTGTGTGTGTGTTCGTTTAATTTTATTACATCACTGTTTCTTCTCTTGGTTTTCCTTCCTTACTCTCCTAAGACCCAGAGGGGTGTGGATGTTGTTACAGGAGACAAAGCTTTACTTTAATTCCTTCATAAACGGGCAACACTTTCTAGAATGTGGAATGGACAGGCAAGGTAGGACATAAAGTCAGAGCCCCCCTACAGG
Source organism: Montemys delectorum (assembly GCA_019843815.1). Taxonomy (NCBI): domain Eukaryota; kingdom Metazoa; phylum Chordata; class Mammalia; order Rodentia; family Muridae; genus Montemys; species Montemys delectorum. Next base: position 5,273 of record JADRCD010230284.1, read on the forward strand.
TTACTCTGGGATCTGCAGGCCACTTTACAGTCTACCTGTGACCTCACAACTCACCCTTCCTTTCTTTTAAGTCTCAGGAAACTTATGCAAGAGACAAAGCTCTTTCCCAGAATCTTCTAGAAAAATTTAGCCTACTTCTCTGCTCAGAGGTTTTATTGATCTAAGTTACACTATCAAGAAAGGTAGAGTGTTATAACTGGGTCTTCAGGTAGAACTATTTCCAGTTTTCGAAGGAACCGCCAGATTGATTTCCACCTTGGCTGTACCAGTTTGCAGACCCACCAGCAATGGAAGAATGTTCTTCTTTCTCCACATCCTCTCCAGAACGTGCTGTTACTTGAGTTTTTGATCTTAGCCATGCTGATTGGTGTGAGGTGGAATCTCAGGGTCATTTTGATTTGCATTTCCCTGATAACTAAGGACTTTGAACAACTCTTTAAGTGTTTCTCAGCTATTCGAGATTCTTCTGTTGTGAATTCTCTGTTTAGCCTAATTAGCACTCTACTGCATTTTTAATTGGGATATTTGTTTTTTGGAGGTTTACTTCTTGAGTTCTTTTGTATATTTTGGATATTAGCCCTCTAACAGATGTAAGGTTAGTGAAGATTTTTTCCCCCAATCTGTAGGTTGCTGATTTGTCCCATTGACAATGTCTTACAGAAGCTTTTCAGTTTCATGAGGTACCATTTATCAGTTCTTGATCTTAGAGCATGAGCCATTGATGTTATGTTCAGGAAATTCCCTCCTGTGCCAAGGAGTTCAAGGCTCTTTCCTACTTTTTCTCTTCTATTAGATTCAGTGTATCTGGTTTTACATTGAGGTCCTTGATCCACATGGACTCGAGCCATGTGCAAGGTGATAAATATGGATATATTTTCATCCTTCTACATACAGACCACCAGTTAGACCAGCACCATTTATTGAAGATGCTTTCTTTTTGCCACTGTATGTTTTTGGATTCTTTGTCAAATACCAAGTGTCCATGGTTGGATGGGTTTACTTCTCGGTCTTCTATTCCATTGATGGACTGCCTGTCACTGTACCAATACCATGTAGTTTTTATCACTACCGCTCTGTATCATAGCTTGAGGTCAGGGATGTGATTCCCTCAGCAATTCTTTTACTGTTGAGAACTGTGTGGATATCCTGGGTTTTTTTCTTTTTCCATATAAAGTTGAGAATTGTTCTGTACATGTCTGTGAAGAATTGTGTTGGAATTTTGATCGAGACTGCATTAAATCTGTAGATTGCTTTTGGTTAGATGGCCATTTTCACTATGTTAATCCTACCAGTCCATGAGCATGGTAGATCTTTCCATCTTCTGAGGTCTTATCTGATTTCTCTTTTTTTTCGGGGATATAAAGTTCTTGTCATACAGATCTTTCACTTGTTTGGTAAGAGTAACACTCTTGGGCATATACCCAAAATATGTTCCACCATACCATAAGAATACATGTTCTACTATGTTCATAGCAGCCTCATTTATAATAGTCAGAAGCTGGAAGCAACCTAGATGTCCCTCGACCAAAGAATGGATACAGAAAATATGAATCATTTGCACAATGGAATACTATTCAGCTATTAAAAATGGGGACATTATGAATTTTGCAGACAAATGGATGGAACTAGAAAATAACATCCTGAGTAAGGTAATCCATAGCCAAAAAGGACATGCATAGTATGTACTCACTGGTAAGTGGATATTAGCCAAAAAGTATAGAATACCCAGGATACAACCCACAGACCATAAGAAGTGTAACAAGCAGAAAAGCCCAAGTGAGGATGCTTCAATCCCACTTAGAAGAGGGAAGAAAATAATCAGGGAAGGCAGAGAGAGGGAGGGATCAGGGTGGGAGAGGAGAGGAGGAAGGGAGAGGGAGAGCAGGATCAGGTATTGGGGAAGGAAACAGGAGAGAAGGTCAGAAAGCGAGGAGAATGAATGGAAAGAAGCAGCCTCAGGGGTGGGAGGTTGAGGGAACCTCTAGAAAGTACCAAAGACCAGGGAAGTCAGAGACTTTCAGGACTCCATGGGGTTACCTTAGCCAAAATGCCAAACAGTGGGGAGAGGGAACTCGAAGAGTTCACCTCCAATAGATAGACAGGGACTCAAGTAGAGGAGCGGGGGTTACTAATGCATGGTCAAAATTTCTGACCCAGAATTATTCCTGTTGAAAAAAACTACAGGGACAAAAATTGAGAAGAGACTGAAGGAAAAGTGGTCCAATGATTGGCCCAACTTGGGATCCATCTCATGGTAGGGGACGGCACTAAGACCTGACACTATTACTGGTGTTATGATGTGTTCCCAGACAGCTGGGTATGGCTGTCCTCTGACAGGTCCCACCAGCAGCTGACTGCGACTGATGAAGTCAGGGACTTCCTATGGTTGAATCAGGGGAAGGACTGAAGAAGCTGAAAGGGAGATTGACTCCCTAGGAAAGCCAACAGTTTCAACACACCCAGACCCCAGGGAGCTCCCAGAGACTGAGACACCAACCAGGAGCACACACAGGCTGGCCCGAGGCCACTGGCACACTGGTCTATCTGGTCTGGCCTCAGTGGAAAAAGATGTGCTCAAACCTCAAGAGACGTTAGGCCCCAGGGAAGGGGGAAGCCGAGAGGGCAGAATACCCTCTTAGAGGCAAGGGGGAGGAGGAATGGAATGAGGACTATGGGAGGGGATCTGGGAGGTGGAGAAACAACTAAACTATAAATAAAATGACTAAATTTAAATTAAAAACTATAGGGATGACAAAATCCATTTTCTTTTCTGACTTTAATCTTCTAGTATGTGAGGTCTTGCAAATATAATAAAAAGACTAACAACTTAGCAAAATAATATTGAGCTTTTAGGTTCCATTCATAAGAAATAAACTGTGAATCCATCAGAATTCAAATTTTTATAAACTTTCCTCTCTAAATAAAGCTTGGTCAATATCTTGAGATTGGTTGCCAGGGAAGCAGAACCCTAACTGCAGTCATGCTGTAATTTATCGTTTTGATGCCATTCATAATTTTGAAAAACTTTGTGCTCTTCACAGGAGAAGTGAAAGACAGCTGGCTTTTCTCTTTTCCCCCAGAGTAAAAATTTTTTTAAAAACTGGAAAATCAAAGGGCATCAATGTACCCTCTGGAGTTTGCAGGGTCCTTGCTTTTCTATCAATCTTGAATATTCCGAGTACTTTTATTATGACGCTCATGAGAAGATGTCAAAATGCAAGGCAGAAGAAGCCACGACAGCTTGAACAGTTTATATGGCATTTTGTCAAACTCACAGAAAGCTTAGCACAGTTAGAACTTACTTAAAACGGACTATTTAAATCCTACAAACTTCATCTGCGAGTGGCAAATGCAAGGAAGACTGTTAAAAGGAAAGGTTAGAAAAATAACAGAAGGAAAACAAAAACTGAAAGCTTGTTGGTTTTGCAGTTCATTTGAAAGCCTTTGAAGTTTGGAGTCCTGGATGATCTACTTCTGGTGCAAAGCTGAGAAATGGTAGGAGTGACTCCTTGAAATACTGAAAAATTGAAAGACACTTATTTTCAAGTTACACAAAGGCCTCTAATAGTACTGCAGTGCGTTCAATGTCCAATGAACATCATCCTTTTCTCTTTCAGCTGTAAAAATGTTCTGTTCTCTTAGAGAATACTAACATGGAATAAAACGCAGAGATCCAGCACACCGTTTAATATGGCAGCAGTGTGAGGCTGCACTTGGTTTCAGAACCAATAATAAAAGGAAACTGTAGCGTGTTCTTGGTAGGCTGGGAATAGAGAGGATCTACCAACCTCCCACATATTTAGGAAGTAGTAATTTGCTCTCTAATTTTTGTGCCACAACTTATTGTAAGACTTCTTAATTACAAAAAATTAATTTTGTGTGTGAGTTTCACAAAAGAGAGTCGGGACTATTTGTCTCATTATTTAGTCAAAGTCAGCCAAAAAACATCATTTTAGCTAAATATAGATACTATTATGCCTTTCTGATTTAATAAACGTTAACTGAAAGGTGAGATGTTGCAGATAGTTATAGCTGATATAGACCAGGCCCAGTTGGCAATACCTTAGTGCTTGTGCATGGAAGTCTGTGCAAATATTGATACTCCAGAGTTAGGAAACATCACCTCAGGGACTCTCTACTCTGCCTGAAATGATGTGACAGGGTGGCCTTGTGGCACGCCAAATGCTCTACCAAAGCTCTAACCATGGGTGACTCTTCAGAGATACAAACATTTTAGATTATGGCTGAATGAGGTCATGAGGGTGTGACCTAATCTGCTAGGACCTATGTCATTATGAAAAAGAACAGACCACGTGTGAGTGATTTTCAAAGCCCTCTCTCTGTGAGTCAGAAAGAAAGCTTCATCTAGAAATGAATGCTGACCACACCTTAGTTTTGTACTTTGGCCCAACAGAACTATAAAGTAAGTTTTATTCTTTAAATCACCTCAGCTGTTTCGTTTTGTTATGTCAGGGAGGCAGATGAATAAGATGAATAGGATGAATAAGATGGCAATAAGAATGCCAGGATTATTTCCATTATACATTTACATTACCTTTTATTTCATTTGTAAATTGTTAAAATTGTTCTTTCAAAATGTCATGTACTTTGTACCCAAAGCGCCCTGACCATATCCCTCCTTTATCTATGTTTTCTCCTTTTCTTTCCCAATGAGCCTGTTCTTCTCAACAAATCCCGCTCACATTCCTGTATCTTTTGTTGTTTGTCTGAGACTTGCTGAATTCAATTAGCATGGTGCTGGGTAGGGGGTTATTTACTTAAGCAAACCTAACTTCCCAGCAACTATACCACTGAGGAATATAGTTCAGGTCCCTTTCCCAGCAGCTATTAGCTGATTACAGTTCTTCTGGGAAGGGGCGTATAACCTCCTCTCCCATCAGGAGGGAATGCTTGTGCACACACCTGCTTGTGCAGGTCATGGTGTGCAATCATGGATAAGCAGTCATGTCAAATACATAAGATAACAGTTCATAGCATACCCTTCCCCATCCTTTGTCCCTTACATTTTCTCCTCCTCATCTGTGATCCTCCCTGATCCTTGGAAAGGGTAAGATGAACACCATGTTTAGGACTAAAGCACTGAGCAGTCATTTCTTCTCATCACTTTGACCAGCTACGAGTCCAAGCAATAACTGTCAACCATGGCAAATAGAAATATTCTCTGCCCAAGGCTGAGGGAAACAGTAATCTGTCAGTAGAAACGAATATTTAGAAGAAAGATTGACTATATGTCCATTTAACAAAGCAGCAACTGTCAGGCTACCTCCCAGTTGAACTCCAGTGAGCTCCAGGCTTACCACTTTCATGAGCTGTCACCCATGCAGGGAAAGGCTTTGGGGGTATATTTATTTGTGAGTTATTTCCAAGCCTGTAAGTAGCCCCCCCCCACTCCTATAAATCACACTAATAATCTCATTAGTTCACTGAGTTGGTCTGGTCATATTCCCTTCTTTGACTGCCACAGGTTCCCTATCTGGGATGAGTAATCATCTCTTCATGCTTCCCCAGACACAGTGTCACAACAAAGAAAGACAGGAATAATGGTTCAGAAGATCAATAAGTAGCCAGAAGCCCTGTATGACATGAAATGAATAGCCTCTACTTTAGATGACTGCTAAAACGTACAAAGAAAATTGTGTCTTCCGCAGGACATTTAGCTTTATATAGGACAAAGGAGTAAAATGGAGAATTCTATTTAGAAGGAGTGTTATGATGGAATATGGACACAGAGGCCTGGAGGGCACTGAAGAATCATTTACACAAGGGGGCACGAATTAGACCACAAAATAACACTTACTCAGAAGAACGGTCTACCAAACTCAAAACTATAGCCAGTACCTTAGAAACCAAAGGCATGATACATGGAGGTATCAAGTAGAACATGTGTGTGTATGTGTGTGGGTGAACATGTGTGTAAATATATGACCAACAAATATGTGTCAATTGAAGTAATTTACCACATATCTACAATTGTAAGGAATCAAGTTCAAGTAGCACTCTAGGTACTCAAAGACTATATTAAGAGAATATTTCCTCTTACTCTGTTAGCCTATCCAAGCCAAAGGGCCTTAGTGGATAAAACATCTGTCACTCATTTAACTTAGTAAGTGTGAAAACACAGAAGAAGATATTTCCAAGTACCTACGAGGCAGCTTGTTTGACTGTCAACTCCAGGCAGGAAAATTACCATGACCAGATTTCCAAAGTGCCCCAACAAGGGTTCCAGGATTTGGTGATATTACCAAGACTTTGGGGAACAAAGAAGTTACTCAATGCACATGATTTATTGCTAGTGGTGAAGAAAACACTGTCTGCAGATTGTCAAATATTATGACTCTTGACTTGCAACTGACTGTTTAACTGAATAATTTATTTCTATTGTGTTTACTTCAAAGCTGTATTTGAAGTGGCTCCATTTTGGTATAATGCAAAATATTTGTACAGTGTAACTTCCATTTTACGTGTTCTAATAGCTGCATACAATAATGAGAACTTTATCATAATGCTTTTACAAACAAAAACAAATGTATATTTTTGTTAATAAAAACATCTTTAAAATACTTCCTTTTTTTATTCAATACATCCTGCTTCCTTTAGCCTTTTGTAGCTCTTTGTCACCCAACCATGTATAACATTGCAGGGCTCACGCCTGCTACATAATTTTAAATACCTCTACACTCTCATGACTCAAAAAATTAGTATCTCCAAGCACACCACCCTACTGATTCCAACATGGACATCGAGCTGTCATCTGTCTTCACTTGAATTTCTACATGGCATCTATGTTTGTTGGTATTCTGTTACTAGATCACAACACCTGGGTTTGAGTTACATATACAGAGCCTTGCTTAGCTCTGGGCTTAGAGGCTGGAAATACACACACACACTTGGCCTCATTGTGTGACTTCTGGTGAGCACCTCATGGTGGGAATGACAGCAGAAGGAAACGTGGCAGAGCAAGACAGAATAAGCAGTCAGGCTCATTGGCTTTCTTTTAAGTGAGAACTCACACGCATGTGAACTAAGTGGAGTTCTGTTAGAACTACCACAGCACTCCTGAGGACCTAATTACTTGGCAATATGCCACCCAACTCTTAAATTTCTACTACCTAGCATCATCACAACACTAAGAAAAAGCCTTTCCAAAGGACACTGTCAATAAGACAAAAGGCAGCCTGCAGATTGGGAAAGGATTTTCACCAACCCTATATCTAATAGAGGGCTAATATGAAGTTAAACACCAACAACCCAAATCATCCAATTAAAAAATGGGGCACAGAACTAAACAGAGAATTCCTAACAGAGGAACCTCGAATGGCTGAGAAGCACTTAAAGAAATGGTCAAAGTCCTTAGTCATCAGGGAAATGCAAATCAAAACGACCCTGAGATTCCACCTCATACCAGTCAAATGGCTAAGATCAAAAACTCAGGTGACAGCAGATGCTGGCGAGGATGTGGAGAAAGAGGAACACTCCTTCATTGTTGGTGGGGTTGAAAACTTGTACAACTACTTTGGAAATCAATTTAGTGGCTTTGCAGAAAAGTTGGAATAGTAAGACTCAGCTATACCACTCCTGGGCATGCACCCAAAAGATGCTCCACCATCCCACAAAGGCACTTGCTCAACTATGCTCATAGCAGCATTATTTTTAATAGGCAGAAACTGGAAACAACCCAGATGTCCCTCAACAGAATAACAGATAAAGAAAATGTGGTACATCTCCACAATGGAATACTACTCAGCTGTTAAAACTGGGAGGATAGGGGAAGGATTATGAAAGGGGTGACTGGGAGGGGGCAGTGAACAGGATGTAAAGTCAATAAGTAAAAATAATAATAATGATTAAAAAAAACTTTCAATACATGAACCTTTGGGGAGACACACTGAAATCATATCTAAAATATATCACAATGTCAAACTTGACATATCTAAATATGAACTCCTAGTCCTAAGTCTCTCCATCACCTCCGTCTCCATTTTTTATCTTATATCCAACGATCAGAAAGTAATTATGGTTTTATCCTCAAAATACACCCAAGCACTCCTCAAAACATGAAATGCTGTTGTCTTGGTGAATAAGACATCATGCACTATTTGGCTAATTTTAATCATTGCTATGCTTGCTTTCATTCTTCTTCAAATTCAAAACTATTATGGCTATGTCCAGAAAGGTCTATTTATGCCAGATATTGTCACATTTCTGGGCAGAGATTCTCATGCTTCTTATCTCAAAGATAGCCAGTACAAAACGGCCCTGGAAACACACATACAAGTAGCATTACATGGAGTGAGGTGGTTATATTTAGGAACATATATAAGCATGCAATAACACTTAGTGAAAAAAGAGGCCATGGCTATGAAGAAAAGCAGGCAGGAATATATGGGCAGTTTTGGAGGAAGGACCGGCAAAGCAGAGATGTTGTAATTAAATTATAATCTCAAATCTCAAAAAGAAAAACTATGCTGGACATCATGGTCTCCATAATGACCCACCATGAATCTGCCCCATTCTTCGTTTCTACGATCACATCTACCTTTAGTGCACTTCGCTTCCCTCCCTCAGTACAGGCTCTCCGTTGTTCTACTGCAGAACACCAGCATTCTTGCTGCCACCTGAGGTTGTCTATTCCTTCCCTACCCCCACATTGAAACATTATTCCATGCTTACTCTAGGGCTTGATACCTCAGTTTTTAAATTTTTTTTCTCAGACATCAAATTCTAAATGAAGTCTTTCTTAATCATTCTTTTAATAACAATGAGCCCAGCCCTCACACAATCTATCTCCTGGATGAGTTTAACTGTCTCCAAATAACCTATCACAATCTTTCATATTATAAACACTATAATTTATTTATTTTCTACACTCTTCCTTTAAAACATAAGCTCTGTGGACAGTAATTTTTATTTGTTTTAATATTTCTATGTTCTCAGATTTGGGGCAGTGATAGATATCTAGCTGGCACAAGTTGGGCACAAGATGGGCTAGTTATTGGTTGGTGGTTCTCTGAGGCTCTACTCCATCCCTAATCCCTGCATTTCTTGTACACAGGATACATTTTGGGTCAAAAGTTTTGTAGGTGGGTTGGTATCCCTATCGCTCTACTGGGATTTCTACCTGGCCACAAAAGGCAGCCTTCCCAGTCTCCACATTCCCAATGTGATGTGTTACAGATAAAGACACACCCATGGCATGTACAGATTTCCATTCATTCTCATGGCCATCCAGCCACCCCACCCTGTCCTTCCCCACACCTGATCTGTAACCTCTATTCCTCCTCTGATTCCCACTCCCACCCAGTTCATTCCCTCTATCTGCCTTCCACAACCATTCCATCCCCCCTTCCAAGTGAGGCGCAAGCATCCTTGCTTGTGCCCTCCTTCCTGTCCAGCTTCCTTTGGTCTGTGGAATGTAGCATGGGCATCCCGTATTTTATGTATTAGACAGTACCAGACAATAAATGGATAATATATAATTCCCTGATTGTAAGTTGCTGATATTATATACTGGTGAGTACCAAATTTACATGTAGAAACATACATGCAAATAGCAGGAAGGAAAGCACTAAAGGGGAAATGTCAGGCCTTGAGCCACATGCTGCAAAAATAAATAGACCATTCAAAAGCACCTATTTCTTTTTCATGGTCTCTTAAGATTTACCCTCACATTTGTGGTCCAGCCTCCAATACATTTTATTGTATATTTGTGATTACTCATTCTTTATTTTTTATAGTGTTGTTTCTCTTATTTTTAGGCAGTGTGAGAGACAGAAACCAGAACATTTTACATGCTAGACTACTATTCTATCACTAAACTGCATGCCTGGCTTTTCCAAGCTTGCTTTTACATGGGACTGTATTCTTTTTTTTTATTAGATATTTTCTTTATTTTTTCAAATGTTATCCCCTTTCCTTGTTTCCCATCTGAAAATCCACTATCCCTTCCCCTTACTCCTGTTCACCAACCCACCCACTCCTGCTTCATGGCCCTGGCATTCCTCTACACTGGGGCATAGTGCCTTCAAAGGACTAAGGACCTCCCTTCCCATTGATGACCAAAAAGGCCATCCTCTACTACATATGAAACTGAAGCCATGAGTCCCACCATGCATACTCTTTGGTTGGTGGTTTAGTCCCTGGGAGCTCTGGGGGTGCTGGTTAGTTCATATTGTTCTTTTTTCTATGTGGCTGCAAATCCTTTGTTTGCTTCAAGCATCCACCTCTGTTTTTGTCAGGTACTGGTAGAGTCTATCAGGAGATAACTCTAACAGGCTTCTGTCAGCAAGCACTTGTTGGCATCCACAATAGTATCTGGGTTTAGTGACTGTATATGGGATGGATCCCCAGGTAGGGCAGTATCTTGATGGTTATTCCTTTAGTCTCTACTCCACACTTTGTCTCTGAAACTCCTTCCATGAGTATTTTGTTCCCTCCGCTAAGAAAAACCAAAGTATCCACACTTTGGTCTTGCTTCTTGAGTTTCTTGTGGTTTGTGGATTGTATCTTGAGTATTCTGAGCTTCTGGGCTAATACCCACTTATCAATGAGTGCATACCATGTGAGTTCTTTTGTGACTGGGTTACCTCATCCAGGATGATATTTTCTAGTTGCATCCATTTGCCTATGGATTTCATGAATTCATTGTTTTTAATAGCTGAGTAGTACTCCATTGTGTAAATGTACTACATTTTCTAAACCCATTCCTCTGTTGAGGCACATCTGGGTTGTTTCCAGCTTCCTTATTACATGTTGGAGCATCTTCTGGGTATATGCCCAAAAGTGCTATTGCTAGGTCCTCAGGTAGTACTATGTCCAATTTTCTGAGGAAATGACAAACAGATTTCAAGAGTGGTTGTACCAGCTTGCAATCCCACCAGCAATGGAGGAGTGTTCCTCTTTCACTTCATACTCACCAGCATCTGCTGTCACCTGTGTTTTTGATCTTAGCCATTCTGATTGGTGGGAGGTGGAATCTCAGGATTCTTTTGATTTGTATTTCCCTGATGACTAACGATGTTGAACATTTCTTTAGGTGATTCTCAGCCATTCAGTATTCCTCGAAAATTCTTTGTTTAGTTCTGTACTCCATTTTTAATAGGATCATTTGGCTCTCTGGAGTCTAACCTTTAAGTTCTTTGTATATATTGGATATTAGCTATCTATCAGATGTAGGATTGGTAAAGATCTTTCCCAATCTGTTGGTTCCTATTTGGTCCTATTGACAGTGTCCTTTGCCTTACAGAAGCTTTGCAACTTTATGAGCCCCATTAGTCAATTCTTGACCTTAGAGTATAAGCTATTGGTGTTCTGTTCAGAAAAATTTCCCCTGTGCCCATGTGCTGAGGCTCTTCCCCACTTTCTTTTCTATTAGTTTCAGTGTATCTGGTTTTATATGGAGGTCCCTGATCCACTTGGACTTGAGCTTTGTACAAGGAGATAAGAATGGATCAATTTGTATTCTTCTACATGCTCAATGCCAGTTGAACCAGCACCATTTGTTGAAAACGCTGTCTTTTTTCCACTGCATGGTTTTAGCTCCTTTGTCAAAGATCAAGTGACCATAGGTGTTTGGGTTCATTTCGAGATCTTAAATTCTATTCCATTTATCTACCTGTCTGTCACTGTACCAATACCATGCAATTTTTATCACAATTGAGGTCAGGGATGTTGATTCTACCAGAAGTTCTTTTATTATCGAGAATATTTTTCAAGATCCTAGGTTTTTTTGTTATTCCAGATGAATTTGAAAATTGTTCTTTCTTATATTTTTGGTTGTGAGCCTCGGCTAAGCCATCTCTCCAGCCTGAAAATTGCTCTTTCTAATTCTGTGAAAAACTGAGTTGGAATTTTGATGGGGATTGCATTGAATTTGTAGATTGCTTTTGGCAAGATGGTCATTTTTACTATATTAATCCTGCCAATCCATGAGCATAGGAGATCTTTCCATCTTCTGAGATCTTCCTTGATTTATTTCTTCAGAGACTTGAAGTTCTTGTCATATAGATTTTTCACTTGCTTGGTTAGAGTCACACCAAGGTATTTGTGACTATTGTGTAAATTTTTTTTTTCAAGACAGGGTGTTTCTGTGTAACCCTGACTGTCCTGGAACTCACTCTATAGACCAGGTCGGCCTCGAACTCACAAATCTGCCTGCCTTTGCCTCCCAAGTGCTGGGATTAAAGGCGTGCGTCACAGCTGCCCAGCAATTTGTGACTATTGTGAAGGGTGTTGTTTCCCTAATTTCTTTCTCAGCCTGTTTATCCTTTGTGTAGAGGAAGGTCACTGATTTGTTTGAGTTAATTTATATCCAGCTACTTTGCAGTAGTTGTTTTTCAGGTTTAGGAGTTCCCTGGTGGATTTTTGGGGGGTCACTTAAGTATACGATCTTATCATCTGCAAATAGGGATATTTTAACTTCTCACTTTCCAATTTGTATCCCTTTGTTCTCCTTTTGTTGTCTAATTGCTCTGGCTAGGACTTCAAGTACTATATAAATAGGTAGTGAGAGAGTGGGCAGCCATGTCTAGTCCCTGATTTTAGTGGGATTGCTTCAAGTTTCTCTCCATCTAGTTTGGTGTTGGCTACTAGTTTGCTGTATATTGCTTTTACTATGATAAGGTACGGGCCTTGAATTCCTGATCTTTCCAAGACTTTTATCATGAAGGGGTTTTGGATTTTGTCAAATGCTTTCTCAGCATCTAATGAGATGATCATATGGTTTTTTCCTTTGAGTTTGTTTATATAGTGAATTACGTTGATGGATTTCTGTATATTGAACCATCTCTGCATCCCTGGGATGAAGCTACTTGATTATGATGGATGATAGTTTTGATGTGTTCTTGGATTTGGTTCGCGAGAATTTTATTGAGTATTTTTGCATCAACGTTCATAAGGGAGATTGGTCTGAAGTTTTCTTTCTTTGTTGGGTCTTTGTGTAGTTTAGGTATAAGAGTAATTATGGCTTCATAGAATGAATTTGGTAGTGTACCTGCTGTTTCTATTTTGTGGAATGGTTTGAGGAGTATTGGTGTTAGATCTTCTTTGAAGGTCTGATAGAACTCTGCACTTAACTCATCTGGTCCTGAGTTTGTTTTTTTGGTTTTTTGGTTTTTTGGTTTTTTGGTTGTTTTTTTTTTGGGGGGGGGGGGTGGGAAACTATTAATGACTGTTTCTATTTCGTTAGGGGATATGGGATGGTTAAGATTGTTTATCTGATCCTGATTTAACTTTGGTACCTAGTATCAGTCTAGAAAATTGTCCATTTCATCCAGATTTTCCAGTTTTGTTGAGTATAGGCTTTTGTAGTAGGATCTGATGATTTTTTTGGATGTCCTCAGTGTCTGTTGTCATGTCTCCAAGTTCATTTCTGGTTTTATTAACTAGGATACTGTCTCTGTGCCCTCTAGTTAGTCTGACTAAGGGTTTATCTATTTTGTTGATTTTCTCAAAGAACCAGCTCCTGGTTTGGTTGATTCTTTGTATAGTTATTTTTGTTTCCACTTGGTTGATTTCAGCTCTGAGTTTGATTATTTCCTGCTGTCTACTCCTCTTGGGTATATTTGCTTCTTTTTGTTCTAGAGCTTTCAGATATGCTATCAAGCTCCTAGTGTATGCTCTCTTCAGTTTCTTTTTTGAAGGCACTCAGAGCTATGAATTTTCCTCTGAGGACTGCTTTCATTGTGTCCCATAAGTTTGGGTATGTTGTGGCTTCATTTTCATTAAACTCTAAAAAGTCTTTAATTTCTGTCTTTATTTATTCCTTGACCAGGTTATCATTGAGTAGAGTGTTGTTCAGCTTCAACATGTATATGAGCTTTCTATTGTTTATATTGTTATTGAAGAGCAGTCTTAGTCTATAGTGATCTGATAGGATACATGGGATTATTTCAATCTTCTTGTGTCTGTTGAGGCCTGTTTTGTAACTGATTGTATGGTCAGTTTTGGAAAAGGTACCATGAGGTGCTGAGATGAAGGTATATTCTTTTGTTTTAGGGTAAAATGTTCTATAGATATCTATTAAATCCATTTGGTTCATAATTTCTGTTATTTTCACTGTGTCTCTGTTTAGTTTCTGTTTACATGATCTGTCCAATGCAGAGAGTGGGGTATTGAAGTCTCCCACTATTATTGTGTGCTTTGAGCTTTAGTAAAGTTTCTTTTATGAATGTGAATTCCCTTGCATTTGGAGCACAGATGTTCAGAACTGAGAGTTCATCTTGGTAGACTTTACCTTTGATGAGTATGAAATGTCCCTCCTCATTTTTTGATAACTTTATGTTGAAAGTCAATTTTATTTGATATTAGAATGGCTACTCCAGCTTGTTTTTTCGGGACCATTTGCTTGGAAAATTGTTTTCTGGCCTTGTACTCTGAGGTAGTGTCTGTCTTTGTCACTGAGGTGGGTTTCCTGTATGCAGCAAAGTGTTGGGTCCTGTTTACGTATCCAGTCCGTTAGTCTATGTCTTTTTACTGGGGAATTGAGTCCACTGGTATTAAGAGATAATAAGGAAAAAAGATTGTTGCTTCCTGTTATTTTTATTGTGAGTGGTTGAATTATGTTTTTTTGGTGGCTATCTTCTTTTTGGTTTGTTAAAAGAAGATTGCTTTCTTGCTTTTTCTAGGGTGTAGTTTCCCCCCTTGTATTGGAGTTTGAATGCAAAAATGTAGGAGAAAGATAATTGAAAATCCAGTGTACAGTTCTTCAACTTGTCTTTCTGTGTGTGCACTTAAAATCATTTCTTACATGTGTGTCTTCATTTTTCTTTCTTACATTTTAGGCTTCCTCACTTATTAAACTCTAGACACTTTTTATGCGTATCAATAAAACCATAAAAATATCTGTGCTTGGAAGTTAGTGGGATATTCTGGTGGTGATCTGTTTTGTTATTTTGTATTATTCAAATTATAAAAATTATAAAACATGAAGTATTTGTTCTAGACATCAACTCCAATAGCAGCTGTCCCCCATATTCAAGATGAACCCTCTGTTTTGAAGACCTGAACATGGCAATGTTTTGCCTCAATGTGTTGCTGCCTCATATCCTTTTTGCATTTCTTTGTCTTCCATCTGGAAACCTCCAATTCCTCTTCTTTCCAACCTTCTTTTCACTTCTGGTTTTCATCACACCTGGTATCACTGAGTCTTGAGCCTCTCTGGGATTCAGAAAACAGATCAACCCACACCCAGATCCTGGAACCTTCTAGTCTGCCTCTTCCAACATCCTTTTCCAAACTACAATCTATATAGTATGAAACTTTGGGAAACTGCCAAACACCAACAGCCACTGCCTGTTATTTAAATCATTGTTTATATTTTTAGTCCTGTTCATTGAGGAGTCTAAATAGTAAAGGACACAACATGATGTGTTTTTTTTTTAAGTATGTATTTTTTAATCTTTTTTTAAAGATTTATTATCTATTTATTATAAGTACACTCTAGCTGTTTTCAGATACACCAGAAGAGGGCATCAGATCTCATTCTGGGTGGCTGTGAGCCACCATGTGGTTGCTGGGATTTGAACTCAGGACCTTTGAAGGAGCAATCAATCGGTGGTCTTACCTGCTGAGCCATCTCACCAGCCATCTCTCCAACTAGACTTAATCTGAGGTATGGTGGATGAAAATATTGTCTATTGTTTAAGCAAAACATGTTAAAAGTCTAGATAACTGGAACATACTGCTGACTGAATGGATTAAGACTTAGAAGAAGGGACGCTCACGCTAAAACTTGAGGGGAAATGAAGCACAGCTTTGGGGTTGGGGGAGGCATAGCTTAGCTTGGGCATTCCTAAATATACATAGATATGTTTTCCTGAACACAGAGAGAAAATTCTGATGACTCTTAGATTTAGAGTGTTTATAATATGAAAGATTCATATGCAAGCCATGATATCTTCTAATAGCTTTGTTATTTGAAACTGTTCTGTAAATATGAATAATGGAAAGAGGTTGGGCACTTTCTACCCACCCTGGAGTGCTACAGAAGAGTAGCAAAGGAGGGTCTTCTCTCCATCACCTTAAAGTTGGTAGGTTCAAAGTGCCCTTAAGATGACCTACATGGACTCTCCAAGTCAGGCATGCTAATAACCTGTGCCCATTTTAGCATTTAATCTTCTCCCAGTCTAGATGCAAATGCCAGGCAGTGCTTAAATGTAAACATTCAAAGTACCACATGCATCATCAGGCCATCTGTTTTTACTCCCATTCCTCATGGTGTCTCTGACTTCAGCTAATAATGCAAACATCATTTTTAAATTAATCATCAACAGAAAAGTGTGAATTGTTTTAAGTTGAATTAACATCACTGAAGATGACTAATGGAAAACACCAACATGAACAGATGTTTTCATTTGGCAAAATGTGTTACATCCCTTCAAACAAATCTCATAATCTACCCCCACAATTTCTACTGCTTAACAAGTAATCAAGTAAAATATAATAATTTAATTACGTTATTTTTCAAACTTATTGTTGTACTATATTGTTCTCATGCAGCTTGGTCTGACAGCCTTTCCAGTGCTCAAGGATATTAACAATAGTGGCTTTGCTTCCAAAAGGCATTAAATTTCTGCCATATAAAACAAACCAACCATCAGATATATTTTACAATAGAATTTACCCTAATAGCAGCATGTTAACATAACTTAGCTAGTTCCATATAGAATACCCATGGCTTTTACAAACCTACGAGACCAATAAATTTCTCAGAAGAAATTCTAAAAGTAATTCCATCCTCGTCTCTTTCCCAGAAATGACAGTAGCCAGGAAAAGCTAATTTGGATCCACATGTCCTATAATTTATTCTGTGGGTGGGTATGAAGAAAGGCAAGTATGGAGTAAAATGAATAGCTGAAGTTCTAGTGGCCCCGACAGGATGATGTAATTGACTGAAGGATCTCCACAGAGCCAGGCAAAGCTTACATGTTCCTTTAGTGACAGTGTAGAACCCAGGTTGTAACACACATCATAGTGTGTGCACCATCATTTCAAGGCTGTGCACCCAACAGAGGACAGGTTTCATTGTCTCAGGATCTAAAAAGGCATTGACTACCAGGATAGCATTTGTTTAGGTTAAGATGTGCTAAAGGCTTCTGGAAATTGCTGTTTAGATCTGCTGCTGCCTTATGCTAATGAATTGGAACTATGCTCCTCCCTACCAGAAGATAGAGGGTGGCAGGTAACAAAGGCACACATCTATGTGTGTTCTGTAGGATCTAGTAAAACAATCAGTTTTCCAGGCAAAATTTTCCAAGATGGAGGCACATATTTTAGAGCTACTGGAATCTATTCTTTCTCTGGATCATCATCATGCATCTTAATTAGGCTCCAGTAGTATAGGTTTTGTAGAGTAATGAAGAAAAGTGAGGTATTATGCAAGCCAGAGCCTTCTATTCTTTCAACTTCAATTGTATAGAGCATTATTAAAGGGATGAAGAAGAAGCTGAGTGGTTCCAGTGGTTAAGAGTGAGTAGTGCTCCTGTGTAGGGAGAACTTAAATATAGTTCCTCACACCCATATCAGCCAGCTCACAACTAATGTCAAAGCCAGCTCCAAGGGTCCAACATGTCCTTCTAGCCTCCAGGAGAGCATAAATTCACTTGGGCATGTACAGGCACATATGCATACTCATACCAGACCCATACCCAGACCATATCCGTACCCATACCCATACCCATACCCACACACACACACACACACACACACACACACACACACACATACACACACATACATGTGATGAAAACTAAAAATTTAAATCTTTAAAATGTGGAAAAATTAATCTATGTTGTTAAATGATTAAAAGCAAACTTTAAATCAAAACTTTAATTTCATCAAAAATGTTTTCAGTAGATGATATCATCTACACTACGTACCAGATAGGATTATCAGTACCGGGTTTATAAGTACTAAGTAATACAAAAATCATTTTTCTACTGGAAAAAGAATAACTAAATATTTAGTGCATTTATGCTTAATTTTACTTATAGACCCTTATTATATACTGACTTGTGTCAAAATACACTAAGTTCTTCTTAACCCCAGAACCTGAATATGCTTAGAAACAAACATTGAAACAAGTTATGGGAACTTGCATGATCCATGTCCTAGAAGGAATCATGGACACATGGAGATACATGGAATGAGAGTCCAGAGGGGAAAGACCACCAGAGCATGGCCATCTGCAAACCCGGGATGCTGTCCTTTTGGACTTCTATTTTTAGATGTAAATCATATTTAAATGGCTTCAAGAAGAAAGCCTGTTCCTAAGACCCTGCTTTTGTTGTCCTTGTCACCCCATCAGTTCCTGCCTTGTTGGTCTCCCCTGATGAGTGACAAAGAAGTTCATCACAGCCATTGCTGTAAGAGCAAAGGAACTCTCATCATAATGATAAAGTTATTATAAAATGGACTTTGGTAGTATCTTTTTGTACTCTATGAAAAATGTACAATTTTCCTGTATTTTATGTTTATAATATAAATATAGCACAAAATGTCATGAAAGACCTTGTAATATTTAACATAAATGAGACTTTTTCAATTGTTCAGTCTTTTACTGAAAAACATGCTGCGGTTTTATGTTTGAAATGTATACAGGCAAATGTTCATTAAGACTTTGTAGTGAACAACTTCAATTTTTCATAGCATAATCACTGATGAATCTCATCCAAGAAGGTGATCACAAACATGTATTTGTTTTTGGAAATATTTTTCTTATAAAATTATCAGGACTCAAAACATCCATTTAACTTGTACTTTAAGTATAATAATTCTTAAAAATTAAATTTCTTCAAGCTTTTTCTGTAACTATAAATGTTCCTTATGCAAGTTTTAGTTGCATTTGTCTATTCATTCATTCACTTCTTCATCAATTCATTCATTCCACGTGAGCTGTGCAGTGTGCCACAGTGCACATATGGAAGTTAGAGAATGACTTGTACGAATCACTCTGTCTTTCCACTGTGTTAGCCTCGGGAACAGGGCTCAGGTCGTAGACTTAGCAACACGTGTTGTCACTCACTGAGCAATCACACTAGACCTCTAACTGTGAACACTAGAACTAAAGCTAATCTTCAAACATATCCAGACATTGCTTTCCTCATCTCAGCAATGGTGAGAAGAATAAGGCGGGAAAACATTGGTGTGCAGGTCTGACTCTCCCACTCTATCAGCCCATAGCAAACGCTGTGATCAGATTCTTGGAGGCTGAGAAGATATTATTCAAGTATTATACTTTGAAAGTCAATAGCACTTTCTTTAAACAATGCAAGTACACAAAGCATGAAATCAGACTCTGTCTTTATCTTTGTCTGTCTCTGTCTCCCCCTCAGAGGCTACTCAACAATTATTCATTTCATAAACTGTTCCTATTGTACCTTGGACAATCAATGCATTGCAGTGTGAAATGTTCTGATGTGGGTTCTTAGAAAACCATATAACAGCTTGCCTGTTGCTCTGGCCACCATATTTCTAAACTTTTCATTGGGAAACAAACCACAAACCTCTATGAGCAAACACTGACTCATGAAAACACCTCATAATGCTAAAAAGAACATTTCTGAATGCCAGGCTGTAAGATTTGAAGTAAATCTTTGCGTGTGTGTGTGTGTGTGTGTGTGTGTGTGTGTGTGTGTACATACATAGAAAGATGTGCATCTATATTTTTACTGCAACCAAACATATGCTATCATATATCTGACACCAAAACATATCTGCTCATTCCTTTATATTTTATCAGTTTCAAGCATTATTCCTTTTGAGTCCCTTATGTGGGACATCGGGGTCCAGGGGAAAAGGTTTAAAATGTCATCTGCTGGCTCTTCACCCCTTGACTTATTTTTAAGTCATTCAAGAGTCTTTAAAAAAAGAAAAAAGAAAGAAACTGAAGTTGAATTGGGACAGCAAAACTGATAGACTGGTGCTGCCCTGGGAGCCCCGCCTACCAGCTGCATTAAGCTGGCAGCAAGCAAGGGGCTGCTTAGTCGGTTCTTTTTTTAAAGATGTTTTCTTTATTTACAATATCTCCCTTCTCAGGCTCCCCTCCAAAATAAAAATAAAAACAAAATAAAATAAAATAACAAAAACTAAAACAATCCCCTGTTCCCTCCCCCCTCCCCCTGCTCACCAACCCACCCTCTCCCACTTCCTGGCCCTGGCATTCCCCTATACTGGGGCATAGAGCCTTCACAGGACCAAAGCCCTCTCCTCCCATTGATGACCTACTTGGCCATCCTCTGCTATACA